>QEPC01014204.1:976528-1010405 GCA_003113815.1 Sphenodon punctatus
AGGAGGGGGAGGACAGGGAGGCTTGAGGAGGGAGTCAAAGGTAGAGAACAGGCGGCGAGGGTCCCGAGAACAGGACTCAATGCGGGAGGCATAGTAGTGTTGTCTAGCTGATGCCATTTAGCATATGCCCGGAATGATGGCATCTACTTGCGCATGCCCAGAATGTTTGTTTCCCTCCCCCCCCCCCCGCCACTCATTCCGTCCAAGTCCAACAAAACAAAATGCCCGATTCTGACGGAATTGGAACTGGGTTAAAAATCCTAAATTAGCCCCTATTGTGTATTTGGAATGTTTTTACATAGTGTAACCCAGCTTGAGCCTTAATCGGAAGGGTGGGATAAAATGTGACTAAATGAACAAACAAAATAACTAAAACAATCCTCTGGGATTCTGTGCTCAATTCTTGGGTTGCCCAATTCCTGGATTTGCAGGACAGTTGGGAGGAAGAAAAGGGGGTAAAGGTAAGTTTAAAGCCATTATATTCTAGCACTGTGTTGAACCCTGCCTGACCCGCAATGTCACTTTGGTATTTTCTAGCTTTCATTTGTTTTTATTTATTTATTCTTTATTTTAAAAATTTACTACCCTGCCCATCCTGCCATAGGCAGCTCTGGGCGGCTTACAACAAAATAAAAACAGCAATAAAGCTAAAAACAACTCATAATAAGGAGAATTAAAATATTCATTGTTCATTGTGATTGCTCATTTTTATTAATTGTATTTTCAGTTGCCGTATGCCGCCCCGAGCTGCCGTGTGGCAGGAAGGGGCAGGTTAGAAGTACTGGATCAAAAATAAAAGTCCTAGGGTGCTGAAAAGTCAAGATTAGTTGTTATACTAGCCTAATATGGCCACACATTTACCACATCCCCTATTGCTAATGGGCCGGGAGCAGATCTAATATAAAGTAAAACTGAAATGAACTGCACGTTTGATATTCACAACCATATTCTCATGGCCGACTAGCTCTTTGAATATCCAAACAATATTCACAACCAGAATGGGTATTTGAATTTCCATTTGTCCGGGAAATCAGTTACTTGGTTTTTGTATTTTGGTTCATTCATTTTGGTATTTTGTTACTTTCTTTTAGGTTAATTGTGCACGTGTAATAGCACTAATGACACTGAACTAAAATAACCAAAATGATCACAGGGATGAAGCTGAAAGAGTGTAGCCTTGTGGATAAGGTGCTTTCCTTCAGCCTAGGAGACTAGAGTTCAAATCCCAGCTTAGCCATTGACTCACTGGGTGGCTTTGAGCAAGTTCCTGGGTAAACACGGATGTGCAGGGGCTCTCTGACCCAGCCTGGGGAACAGTCGTAGCCACCCTTCGGGTCGTCAGGTGGTATTGAACAAATGTACCTGCTGCCAGGAGAGCGGTCACACCACCTGCCCAATCTGGGTAGGGAGTGTCTGCTACAGATATGAGGGTGGCTGGCCCTGCTCCCAGCACCCTGTCTCCTGCCATGATAGGCAGCCATGGGGCTGGGCCATGGTGGCCCCTGCTCCACGGCGGGGATGTCAGAGCCAAACAGATGTGTTGACCTGCGTGGGTGGCCCTTGGCCCGGAATGGGTGCCTGGAATGTTTGGGAGGACACTAGGCCAGCTGCCTTCCTCTCCTGGGCCAACGTCTGGTGGTGCAGGATGACACGTGTGGTGAGTGATGTAGTGCCACATCTACTTCACCCTTAGCTTCGGTTTCACTCAGCGTACAATTAGGTTGTGGAATTTACTGCCAGGGGAGGTGGTCAAGGCCAGCAGTGTAGCTGAGTTCAAAAGAGGTTTGGAGAACTTTCTGGAAGATAGTTCCATTAGCAGCTATTAGCCAGATAGGACTGGGGAACAAAACCGTTTACTGTCGGTAGCCTGGCGATGACCCACAGGGAATGGATAGCATGGTGACCTGTTGGGTGCTTCTCCCAGGCCACCGTGATTGGCCACTGTCCGAGACAGGATGCTGGGCTCGATGGACCGTTGGTCTGACTCAGTTTGGCACTTATGTTCTCCATCTGTCATCTGGAAATGTATATATTCCTGTCTCTCCTTATGTTCCCCTTCCATGTCCATCCTCAGAGCAAGGACCTGCCTCATTACAGCTGTTCAGCGCCAGACACATTGCAGGTCCTATATAAGTAATTAATAAATTATTACTTATTATCTGACAGAGCGAGAGAAACTAACAGCTTGTATCTACTTTGTTAAACCTGAAGGGAATTGGGTAAGCTTGCCGGCTATGGTAGTCACTGTGAATATTGGTTTCAACTTTACCATAAAGCACTTATTGTCAGCTGTACACAGACACACACCCTGAGATAGGCAGGGTAAACTAAGGAGCCTATTTTTGCCCAAGCTGAGGTCCCTTTGTGGTGCCAGAGTGGTAAACAAAACCTTTACAGATCTAAGAATTAAGTATTCTGTGGCTGACCAGTGAAGGCCTGAGCATTAACAATGCTACTGTACTCTCCCTGAGTAGGAATTGAATACTGATGTGTCCAGTCTTGGCAATTCCATATGCCAGTCTGACCTCCTGCAATTTCAATTCAATTTCCTGGCTTGGCACAGTGCTGTTGGGCCTGGTAACATGTATGGCAATGTCCAACCGTGTGCTGCTTAGAGATTTTCACGGTAGATGCGCTAAGCAACATGCTTTCACTGGCACTGGTGCCACCTTAGGATCTTTCTGAAAGTAACTTCAGGCAACAAGTGACTTAGGAACTCAGCAATGCCCTAGGGGCATCCTTCAGAAGCAGCATGGGACAGTTGAACATATATGCTTGGTGGTTTTCATTTTGTTCAGGTATTGGTTACTGTAAGAAACAGGAAGGCAGAATGGATTCATCCAGTCACTTATACGTTATTTTACTGTCAGAGGAAGGGGTCAGGGCCAGTAGTGTAGCTAATTTTTAAAAAGGGGGTTGGATAAGTTCTTGGAGGATAGGGCCATTAATGGCTATTAGCCAAATAGGTTTAGAAGGTTTTGGGAATGTAGCCTCTTACTGTTGGGGGCTGGAACAACAGGGAATGGATTGCCCATTGGGACCTTCTGGCTACTTCCCCCAAGAGACACAGATTGGCCACTGTCAAGCAGGATGCTGGGCTTGATGGACCATTGGTCTGACTCAGTACAGCACTACTTCTGTTCTTATCCAGGATTGGGGCACTTTCCAACTGTCATGGGCTACTTTGAAAATTACTATTACTAGGCTGCAGAGGAGTTGGGGTGGTGGGATACTTAGAGAACGTATTCAGGATGAGGGAAGAAAAGGAAGGGCCCAGAGTATGGATCTGTACCATAGATTCTTCTTTTGTTGTTGAATGTTCTTATCTCTGCTTCTCCTCCCCCCCCCAACTTACTCAGTGGTTGGGGGAGAAGGAGTGGATTCACAAGGCCAGATCCAGGAATTGAAAAGAGGTCAAATAAAAAGCAACTGCAGGATGGATTTGGGTCACAAGCTTCTCCACCCCTTGGACTCTAGTAAATCCTGTTTCTTATCATCAAGGTTACAGTTCTCTGAGACCCCAAAAAAAAAATTCTAATAAAAAAACCACAATTCTCTGATTAAACACAGCAAAATCCCTGTTCTTCTGTAATTAAATGTAAACACTAGTTGACTTTCCCTTACCACAATATATGTATATAGGTATGAATTAGAGCTCCACATTTTACTGTAATATTTTCATTTATATGCAATTTTGCAGCTCCTTGTCCCACCAACCGTCCCCCCCCCCACCCCCTTGTCCTCCACAGCATCTTTATCAAGGAAATGAGTATATAAAAGCTTGGAAGTATTTTCTCAATGGGCTTAACTGATACTGAGATACAAAGCCATTCACCTCCAGGATAGAATTTCATGCCCATAACAGATCAGTGATTAGAAGCATTTAGCATCTGATGGTTTGTTATCAGAAATCATCAAGTAGAACTTCTTTCTGAACTTTTCTAATTTCTTTAAAACCAGTATTATTTTACAAATAGCAGTAGGGATATATATATATATATATATATATATATAAAAATTCAAATTACAAAACAAAGCTCTCAATAACAGGACATGCAGATGCAATTCTTCCAAAATATTCAGGCTTATGGAACCACTTCATTGAAGTCTTTAGATATCTCCATTAATCAAGTGCCAATCTTTTGGCTATTCAAAGTGGCTCTCACCGGAAATTGTCCCTGATGCTTAGACCTTAAGATTCAAGTGAATTTTGCTGTTCAAGCATGTAACGACTGTTAGAAACATTTGGTCTAGATTCTCAACTGATGTAAAAAGTAAGCCATAACAGTAGGCATTTTTACACACACGTTAAAGTTCTGGATTTTTTCAGTCATCTGGGTTTATAAGTCCACAAGTGAGTTCCAGATGCATTTTTCTCTCTCTCACACACACACACACACACACACACACACACACACACACACACACACACACCCCTGAGGCAGTTCCTGGATGCATTCTTCACACAAACGCTGTCCTGAGCCAGTCTAAAGTAGCCACAGCTGTAGACATGAGGGGCTGCCATGGAAACCAAGTGACCACAGTTGCCTGGAGCAAAGCAGTTTATCAGGAGAACTTTTTACACAAAAAAGTTCTGGGAGAAGTTCTATGCAGAAGTTCAAAGAGCCGAATGTTTAAGATCTGGGTGAGTGATTTAGACACAAAGAAATTTCAGGATGTAACAGCAAACATGCAGGAGAAATGTGTGTATCAAAACACCCAGTGTTGACTAAATCTGTTTAGGGACGTCGTAAATCCAGTCCTTCCTTTTAGCTTGTAGGTGAAATCGCTATTTTCACACCAGCCTGTAGTGTTTGCTACACTATCTTCAGCTTTCAAACATCCCATCATCTGTTGGGGTGGACCCCGGGGAGGAAGAGGAACAGCCGCGGCAGCGGATGGGATCGCTGTGAGGAGGAGGATCAGCGCTGGTGTCCCTGGTTGCATGAGTAGCCACTCCAGCTGGGGACACCGGGACTGTGATCCTCCTCCCCAGGTGCTGCGGCTGCTGCTTTGGGGTCCATTCCAAGAGTGGATGGGCAGGCATCAGGGCATGCACACCCCCTGCCAGCACTCCAACAGCAGACAGGTGGTAGCAATGGCGGCTAACTCTGGAGGCCTGATCCTTGCCAGTGCCATGGTCATGTCCAGGTGCTTGTCGACCTGCATGTTGGTGGGGCTGGTGGTGGCCTTTCATATTGGAGGTGCCCCGTGGGAGCCCGTTGCCCTGGGCTGGGCTAACCCACATAGCATGCTCACTTCTGGGGTTGATGTCGTGTGGAGTTGCCCCGGGGCTCAACCTGTGGCAAACATCTGACAGGTACTCTTCCCATGAGCAGGTGAATCTGGGGCAAAGAGGAGAGGGGCAATGCAGGGCCACGACTTGTGTGATTACACCCTATGAGCCTACGTAAGTCCTATGATTTAAATGTGGGCCCCGTGTTCTCCGAGTCTTCCCCATTTGCAGTATTCAGTGAGCAAAGGTTCCTAGGTGTGCACAGGAGAGAAATATGAATGAGTTTCAGCAATTTCTCGCTAGAAAAGATGAACAGAGCTGGCAACCTCTCATCATGTCATGGGGGAAATTAATCAGAAAGGGGGTCTGCTATATTCTTCTCCAAGGAACCAACGTGGATTTCAGTAAGATGCATTATATCCCATGTCCCTTTGAGAAAGTGCAGGAAACCAACACTCTCTTAAGAAATAACTGTTGAATCATTAAACTAGGTAATGAGGCAATATAAGAATTAGAAAGACAGAAAAAATAATAAGCATGAATTAATTAAACCAAGACTTGAGAGTCTCTCAACAACAACTCCAAACAAGCAACCACATCAATTACCTCCTAGCAGAACATCCAACATTTTCCCTCAGAAAGTCGTCAGTTAACCACAGGTCAGTGTGACATCTGAATAGGTTTATTTATTTAATTAATTAATTTATAATGATATTTGTATGCTGACCCCTCCTGCTACAAGCATCTCAGGGCGACTAAGAACATTTTAAAACAGGTTAGTTTAAGTTAGCGATTTAGTTATTTTCCTGGCTTAAAATCTCAATAGGTCAACAATGACTAAAATTGCTCTTCTACTGATTACTGACAACCCATGAACGGAAATGTTTGGCTTTGAAATAGGACAAGCTGAATAGTACACACTTACGTTTGATGTATTAATTTCAGACTGACAATGATAAAGAGATCAGCATAGAATACTAGGCATTACTTTGTCGGACATAACTAGGCAGGAAATGGATCACTCTATTGTGACTGTTGTGTACTTCTTGGATGTATCGAAAGGTTTCACAGCAGAAGACAGGATGCTGGGCTAGATGGACCATTGGTCTGACCCAGTATGGCACTCCTTGTATTCTTATGTATGTTTCTGTCTTCAAGATACAAGAGTGATTTGGGCCATTTTGCATAACAAAACAGATTTCCGAGGTGGTTTCTTATTTCCTAGGACTCAGTTGTAACTCTTTGGCTGGAGATTTGAGGATACTGTTAGGATTGTTCCCCAAGTCGCCATGTTTAAAATATACGGACATTCTTACCCTTTTCCAAAGAGCATTTGGCAGCACAGAGTATAAAACCACGTATTAAGGCAGCTGTATGCATCAATAAAAATGCCTTAATCTGGCATTTTCAAAGGCTCTCTAAATTAGGATTTGATTGGGATAACCGCTCTCAAACTCTGTTCTTGAAAAGGGTTTGCCCAAGCACTTGGTGTGGTATGCATGAGGGGCCTAAATGAGCATTTCTTGTTCAGCTTAAAATACTGCAATTTCAATAATTGGCATTTCCAGGTCTTCTTTAACAGCGTTAATGCATCAGCTGCGAAGAATTTTTCATTTCACTGAACTTACTGTTCCCTGGAAGGAGTTTAATCTCTACCAAGCTATCAAAGATAAATTTGTTCCTGTTGCTTCTGGAGTTAATTTTGACTGTATTTGGGATTTGGATGGTGAAAATATAGCTCATTCAGCTACACAGTTTGGGGGGGAGAGGGGGGGAAATCCAGTTTGTGGGGGGAGGGGGACTTCCAGTTTGGGGGGGAAATCCCCTAGGAATGAGTTCTGGTCATCTTACTTCATCTTGTAAACAGAAAAATATCAAATCTATTATTTAGGACAGTTGATACCAAACTTTGATTTATGGCTGCATCTCATCGTAACCAAGCCAAGTACGTGTACCTGAGGCCTCGCATCTTCATGAACGTTAGACCCCTTGTCTCTCCCTCTGTTCCCCTTCCTATGTCTCTCCCGCAGCTCCTGTCTCTCAGATTGTAAGCCCTAGGGGCAGGGGCCGTGTCTATTTTATTACTTTGTAATGTGCCAGGTACACTGCTGGCGCTATATAAATGTTTGTTAATAATAATAATTCTGAGATTTAAGCATAATCCTGTGACTCCAGACAGCAACAAAGACATGCGGAGTACATCAAATATCAATTGGGACTTGTGAACCTTGGGGCCCTGACCTACAGTTTGGGCCAAAATTCCAGTTGTACCTTGTGTCTCAGTTAAGAGCATCTAGACATCAGTTTCCAAATTTAACTTTGGTCCATTGCGGCCGATTATAAAACTGAAGTAACAGTAAGAACCAGCTCCTCTCTAAGTTAGCACATTGACAGTATTGAGGAAAGTTATTCAGAGCCAGGTAACACATCTTGCTGTGAAAAACAATATCCAGAGACTTGAAGCCGGTCACACATATACAAGCATTACTCTGGCTGTAGGTACAGATAGAGTTTTCGGAGGAAAAGGGGGGCAGGGGGGGGGGCAGGAGGAATGAAAACCTAGATTTTGCTTTCAGTTATAACAATGCAATGTTAAGAATCGCTCCAATTGGGTCATTCCAAATTCACCCATGTGCAATTATAGTAAGCCTCTGGTCCATTTTCTTCCCCCCCGCCAGCTAGGAAAGTTTTAACCAAATTGTTTGTACACCGTACAAACAGCATAGCCTGGAGCCACACAACTTTGTGTTGGTTCTAACCTGATGTCCCAGGAAAACCAGGTCAGTACTCACATGGGAGACATATCAGGAATATACAGATGCTGCTGGAAACAGCAGCAGTTAAGTTAGTCCTTGTTCCTTGGAGTCTGTACTAAGACACCACCACAGCAAGGGGCCAGGAAGCAGCGTGGTGTTGGAGATTAAGTTTTCTTGAACAAGTTTTAGTACTGATCACTTGGAAGATCTATGGCACTTTCCAGTATGAGTTGGATGTGTTAAATTCTCTTATTCTCCCCAAATTATAACTGAAGCAAATTGCATTCTGCTTAAGTTCTCTCCCCATTAATTCCTACTCTTTAAATACCCAGGGAACATTTTTGCTGCCAAATGTCAAATAGCTGCTGCATTTTGGTGCTGGATAAAATGAGTCTTGCCGATCCCACACCTCCCATATTAGGAGAACCAATTATTTCATTTTAAAATCACCTTTTATGTCCGGTGCAAGGAGCTATGCTGTAAAGTTGCAAACTAAATGTAGAAGGAAAACGTTTGGGAGATGCAAGATATATCTGTGAATTACTGAAGCCTACAGATATATGCTGAGGGGGAAAGAAAGGAGGAAGGCAGCCAGTAGTAGAGCTGGGTAGAAGTAAACCATGGTGCAGAAGATGAAATGGGCCACTTCAGTGTGCAATATATACTCTACATGCGTTTTGACCTCACAGGCTCCTCAGCCCCGGTGTTGCTGACCTGTTGCACCTATTATAGCTGCGCCCCTGAAGGCAACTCTTTTTAGCTGCACGCAAAACTTTCACTAAAGAAAACAGAGATGAACTCATTTAGAATGATTTGATCTTTATTCAAACCAGCTTCAGAAAATATAAGAATAGCTTAAACCCAATTCATCCATCCTCCCCAAGGAAGAAATTTAGAACTATTCTTTAACTGTCACTTAGCATCTGAAGGCCATGTCTTTGAA
Organism: Sphenodon punctatus; assembly: GCA_003113815.1. Lineage (NCBI taxonomy): Eukaryota > Metazoa > Chordata > Lepidosauria > Sphenodontia > Sphenodontidae > Sphenodon > Sphenodon punctatus. The sequence continues at coordinate 985,464 of QEPC01014204.1, forward strand.
TGGAAGTCACTGTTAATGGAAGAAACTCTTCTAGTCTGGTTTTAGCAGCACACACGTATCAATATGAGAAATCTATTATCAATGTAGAGACTGATTAAATTACTGATTCCACTTAACTGATTCCACCAGCAGCGGTAGAATGGGTTAAGCGTCAAAGACTAAAGGACAGGAAGAAAACGTGTCTCAGGAGAATACATTTATGAAGTATGGAAGGAACCCAGTTGGGTGGCAGGCTACATTTCCAAAATTTACTTGTGTTAGCACTGCTCACAATCACCACTAGACCATTGAGGAAATAACTTGTCAGGGTACAAGACTACAGATGCATCAAAACAAATCTGAGATTTGGTGACGCTGTAATATCAGGAGTGAGAACTTCTTTCAGTGATGGAAAATTAACATCTCAACACACCAGTCAGCAAACAGAAGAATGTAATTAAAGTCCAGAGGATTATGACCTTCACGTTCTATAACGGGGGTGGGGAACCTTACGTCTGTGGTTAGTTTTTATTTGGCCCATTTCCAGTTCCTGGATCTGGCCCTTGGATACAGCCAAAGAACTGAAAGACCGAGCTCAGGGTAATGGAGCAGAAATGAGGGCATGCACACAAGGACAGGAGACAGATGCATGGCACAGATCCACAACGTGGACCCTCTTTTTCCTGAGTGCACACCTTGAACACCCTTCCTCCAAACATCCATGAGGCCCTTGGAGCTTGTACTGACTTTCAGAGCGGCCCCTGGGAGAGAAAAGGTTCCCCATCCCTGTTCTATAATAGGGTAGGGAAGCGAATGGCAATTGTGTATAAACTCTACTAATCACCCTTGCTTCAGGCCATATCTGTTTACACATAGTCTAGGTGAATATCTTCTGTGTAATACACTTGTTTTCATGTGGATTTGTCCATGCTGCACACACAGTAGATCAACTACTTCCCAAATTCAGTTGGGTGCCTATGTCACTGGATACCACTGAAGGTCCTCTCTTAGATTTACTGTGCAAGAATGAGAGTCACCGATGAAACACAAGAATTCATTATTGCCTTGTTCTAGAGATTTAAATAAAAGTTTTTATTAACATCTACATAAAATAACATTATTGTTAACTGAACAAACACTTAAGGTTTGTAACTGTGGTTAAAACAAAGCATAGGTTACACTCTTTCATAGTAGAATAGATAAAACGGTATAAGAGAAATCAAACTGAGCTTTTCAACTCCGTGGCCAACTTCATTGTTGACGAGGCACGTTGGTGACTATAATACTCGAAGCTGTCCATAATTAGTGTGACAGAAGTCCCTGGAAAAGAGCAGAATAAAATCCATTTGTATGTATCTGGAAAGTAGTAATTATTTACTGACTCTCTGGAGACTGCTGGGGAGGCAGTGGAAAGTAACAATTGGAAACCTGATAAATGTATGTAGATTTATGAAAAAAGAAAGCCAAAAAAGGAGCTAATTGTTTAAATTAGGTGCAGAGATGACAACAGGTTTGTGTTCAGTAAGGCCAAATTAATGATTATATGATCAATTATAATCATTAAGACATTATTTAAGTTTTGACTCTAGTGGTAATGATTGACCAACAAAACATCGGAATGTGAAATACTAGATGTGAAAGGACTAGGCCTCTGGACTCATTGAGCATCACATTCCAAAGCAGAAACCGAATCATAGAATGATAGGGTTGGAGGATGCCACAAAGATCATCTAGCTCAATCCCCTGCTCCAAAGCAAGATGCCCACTCCCTACAGCATCCCAGATAGATGCTTGTCCAGGTGGTTGAAATATCCAACGCTGGAGATTCCGCAATCTTCCATAAAACACTTGCTCCATTGCCCAAGTGCTCTAACCTTGAAGTAATTTGCACCCATTCAGTGGAGCAGAAATGTTCTCTATCTATTTTTGGGCATCCTTAAAACATCCCCCACTTAGTATTCTTTTCTGCAGGCGAATCATTCCCAATTCCTTCATCAATCTTGGTTGCCCTCCTTTGAATCCTCTCCAGTTTGTTGGCATCCATCTTGAATTGTGACACCCCTTAATACAACAATCTAGATGAGGTCTCACTAGTGTCAAAAAAAGTCGCACTATTAAACCCTGTGTCTTGGATGCCCCAATTAATATAGCATCTACCTTTTTTGTAACATTGGCCCTTTTTACACAGATGCTCTAACATCCATAAAATGGGTGTTACATTTTATTATACATGTTGCAGGGCACCACTGCAGCCAATCACCACGTGCCCTGTGCACACATGATGCCTTCACCCAGTTCCTCTGGGTGGGGAGCATTTCTCTGGGTGGAGATGGGTGGGGGCATCTGTGTAAACGCCACTTTCAGTGGGTGTTGGTGAGTGTTTGCTCCCGACCAACACCCATCTCCACCCACAGAGCAAAGGACTCCACTACCGATTGCTCCGTGGGTGGGTGGTGGGTGGAGAAGGGTGCTGTGCGGGAGCATGCACACACCTACACCCACCGCCCGCCGTGTTTACACAGACGCCTCCACCCATCAAAACTGGGTGGAGGCATCTCGTGTGAAAAGGGCCCATGTTGCAGGGCTGCAGTGTTGCCCTGCAACATGTATAATAAAATGTAACACCTATTTTATCAGTCTTAGAGTGTCTGTGTGAAAAGGACCATTGTTAGTTCATGTTCAGTTTATGATTCACCAGTACTCTTAATTTAGTTTGTGTGTGTGCGTCATGGAATAGATTTTCTCTCTTCATAGTTGATTCTCTTATTCCCATAAAAGTTGAAGAAGGTACAGCAGGGGGGAATGTCAATGTGTGTTGCCTTTGAAACGGTTATTCAGAAAAGTTTTGTTCTGGAAATATTAAACTTATTTATTTTTTTTAATAAAAAATTTAATTCCTCTAAAAACATTTTAAGTGTTTTGATTTGGTTAAAATGGCATGCAATCCAAATCTGGACAAATGACCAGAAGAACAGATAGAAACATTGCTTAGAAACAGCCAGTATTCAGTTTTTCCTTAAATGTGACACCAAGAAAACCACCCCATTATAATATTAGGAGAGGAGGATGAAGCCTTCAGTTTTCATTGCTCTGGTACAAAAGTTGTCAATTCTTTAACATTCAACTCCTCAGTGATCCTTAAGTTTCCCACTTAAGATCCCCCCTCCCCCCCCGCAATGTGTGCGCATGAACGCATGTGCAATTGGACAATGGGGTTCTGACCCAGAATGCGGACATACAAAGTTTTCTTCAGCATTCTCCACTCTACAGATTCTACTGCTCCCACAAACTAAAGACACGGTGGCTGTGAAAGTTGCAATATTAATGCTTGAAATCACTGTTTTTCATGTACATATTTTAACTGAGATCACCATTCAGAACTACCACTCAAAATCGTAAAGAAGCAAACAAGGACTTCAAGGTTGAAACCTCCTCTCAGTATAAAGGCAGACACACTTTGTATTGTCCAGAGCCTAGGAGGGCTCCTTCCCCTTTTCGCTCCCCACTTAATCGTGCTGACCACACTGGAAACCGTAATACAGAACAAACAACTAAAATTCACAAAGTAGCAAATATATTTGAGGTCTTTGTGTCCCTATTCACAAACTTCATCTTCCTCCTTGTGCAAAGCTATTCATTTTCATTCACAAGTCTTCTGTCAAATGTTTTCTTGATATTATCAAGACAGTGCAAAATTTATTTATTTAAATAAAAGCTTATATCCCACCCCTCCTGCCACGGCAGCTCGGGGCGGCTAACAAATTTAATAAATAAATAATAATAATACAGTATATCTAATCAATGTATTAAAATATAAATACAAATTGGGGAAAATCAAAAACAGAAATATACAAAAACCCAACCACCCTAACCATCAACCCCCTGTCCCATCACTCATCTTCCTCACCAAAAGACTGGTGGAAATGACTCTGAAAAAAATATGGAGGTCTGGTTAGAGTTGAAACGGAAAGCTCATTTGCTACCTGTGGGTAATATCAGCAATTTCGAGCACTGTGTCAGGCCGCCCAGTGGGATACCCTAGTACTGATCGAACACTCCATTACCCAAAATACTGGGTATATTGCAGCATATTATGCTAAGCGGTGAAAGTGGAACAGAGTCTTGAGCAATGGGCCATTCAAAAATTGATCCGCTCCTTAGACTGTCATGGGTTAGTTACTTCCTGGAAGTTGAAGGCCGAGTCGACGGCACCAACATGTTGTCATGGCACCAATATGTTGTGGGGCTTTGCAGCCTGGCCCAGCTTCTTCTCCCTTGTCCAGGAACCAGACAGAAAGCTTGAGGTGATGCCAATAAGAAAGGAAGTTTATAAGATAAGACTGAAAGAAATGCTAACAGACCAGGTCTGGGAACTCCAAATTACACACGAGGAAGAGAGAAAAGGGAGGGTTACCAGGGAGGAGTTTCCAGTCGGTCATTTTTATCTACAAGCGAAGACGCATAAAATACGACATTACAGAGCTGATGAATACAGAAATGAAATATGTAATGAATAAGATAATAAAAATAAAATGTTTATAGAACTTGCAATTTGAGTGATAGGCATGAAACATATTGTTTAAAAAACATTGGTTTCACAAATATAGCTTTGTTTAAGCTATCCATCCTTTCAGCTATCCAAACTCTCTGTCTCCTCAGAAGGCTAGAGCCAGCTGTAGCATTAAAGAGAGAGCTGAACTAGGCAGAGTTCAGCTTGTTATCAGAAGTGCCTTGAATGCAGCCGACTGCTTCCAGCTTGTTAGAAGCTGACTGGCTTCTGAATTAGTTAGAACAGAGGTGTAGTAAGTTTCATTCTCTGTTGAGCGAATCTCAGAATGAATGGAGGGGTCTGTTACCACAATACCAGAAGTCAAAAAGTCGGTATCAGAAGTCGGGAAATTGGTACATCGAGTAGCCTGTCGAGCACTACTCAGGTATCGATTAGTACCCAATGTTATTGGGTAGGGTTGAGGACCACAATTTCAACAGGTATACCTGTTCTTGCAGGTACTTGTGTTTCAGTTCTAACTCAAGTTATGAATCTGATTTCTCTACCCGCATATTGTTCTTGCTGCATGACTATTGACAAAGAATTAGGTCAATTTCCTTCCTCCTTTTATCAAATTCGTATGGTTAGTTATTTATGGCTTTCACCAAAACCAAAATTGAAAATCATCAAAATGACAATACATAATATATTAACAATAAAATCCATAACATAATACAATCAATTTGATTACTACCATAGCATCCTCTATCCTTGGAAGAGGAAGGCTAATGGGACTTTGTTGGGGTCAAGTATGCCCAACACAACATAAAACCATAAATAGCTACTTTATAGTTGGTTTGAATTTTAACAACTTGAGGTTTCATAAACTAGAAATCAAGACCTAAGTCTTTTCTAATTTCCCGAACATGAGCCAAGTATTTCCCCAAAGCAGACAAAATGGCAACAGAGGGTATTTTCAGACGTTACGAGACCATGCTCAACCAGAGTCAATATCCTGTGGTGGGGAATGGCCTCGTAATGTCTGTTGGGGAACTGGAAGTTCCCCCCCAGATGTTAACCACAGACAATTGTGGCGGGGAATCACATTCACCATGCGATCGGTGGAACCGGCGGGGAATCTGAAGAGTGATTCCGGGATGGGGCGAATGCCGCCCCGTCTCGTCTGAAATCACCCAGAGTCACTTTCCAGCAGCCAAATTGTTTTAAGTTTGCTAGACCAGTCTCTCAAATGAGAAACTTGTGGAAGGAGTAATTTGGACATTGGATTCACATAAAAGGGACAGTGCCATAAAAGATGTATAACATCTTCTACTTGATTTTGCAGACAAGGGCAGAGCGTTTTTCATATGGGATTTTCTCTCATCTACCTTTAGTCACTGCAAGCTTGATCTGATTCATCCTTAGCTTGGTTATGGCCCTCTGATGACCAGGTTTAATTGGTCTTATCACGTAAGGAGCTGGGTCATTTTCAGTTTTGGAGAGTCCAAACAGGGACACATTTCGTCCAACGTACGTAGGCCATGTCATTCTGAAGGTCTATATCATTTAACCGCATAGCTATGCATGATTGAAGTCCTGGGGGTGGTATCCTGTCCAATTCCCAGCAGTAACCATGCCCAGTAATAAATAATGACATCCTTGTCTCATCCAGCCAAGTAAGAAGTTTGGCTGGCTTCACCTCATAGTCAAGCAGACATAGCTTAAGAGGTACCAGCGGTGTGTTGGAGCCGGGGGCAGAAAGCTGAGATGGAGTGGGTAGCAGTGGCTCTTTTCAACCCCACCCCCAGGACAGAGACGGTATTTGGTTGAGGGGATGGGAGGTCCCTTTGTTGAGATCTGGGGGCCACGGGATTCTCTCTCCTCCCCCCCCACCCTTGCGGGGGAGGGGCTTGGGGACATCAACTTCCGGGCCGCTCCCCATAACATCGGGAGCGGCCGAAGGGAGGATAGAGGCACCAGCGGCGTGTTGGAGCCGGGGGCAGCCAGCCGAGATGGAGTGGGTAGCAGTGGCTCCTTTCAACCCACTCACCAGGACAGACACGGTATTTGGTTGAGGGGATGGGACCTGGGGGCTGCAGGATTCTCTCTCCTCCCCCCCAACCCTTGCGGGGGTGGGGCTCAGGGACATCAACTCCTCATAACATCGGGAGCGGCTGGAGGCGCTTGCCGGGGGCAAGTGTCGAAGGGGCACGTTCAAAGGGGCCTGCCCTTTGGCCATGCCCTTTGGCCGGGTTATGAGGCTGAGGCGAGAGATTCTGTGAGTTTTTGTATTGTATGGGGGGGTTATGTTATTTACTGATGAAGAAGATGGTACAGCTGACTCCCCAAAGTGAGAGAGGGGTGGAGTTGGGTGAACTTCCCCTGGTGGCAGCAGGGGATGGAAGAATTAGTTTATGGGACCAATTGTCTGATTTTGTAGGAGTTGGTGGAATGAGAATATCAGTCAGGGATGTAGGGGGTGGGATTTGTTATGAGAGATTATTCTGTGATATATTGTTAATTCTGCTGTGAGCTGGGTTCCCCTGTGTGGGATAACGTATCCAGGAAATGTATTTTTTTTTTGTTATGTTGTGAGCCGCCTCGAGTCGATCTTCAAGAGAGTGCGGGATATAAATAAATATGCTATGCTAGGCTATCTGTCAGGGGGGTATTGTTTGATTTTGAGCCAGTAATTGATCCATCTCAAAATTGCTTCGGTTTTCATATTGATGGAGACAGTTTCTCTGTGAAGAAGGGGACCTGGTGTCTCTCTTGCAACCTCCAATATATGTCTTAAAACCTGGTTCTGCAACTTTTCCGCAGCATCTCCAAAGCTGATATTAAGGCTAAAGATCTCTGCACCATACAGAACAGTAGGGTGATTTTCAAACTCAAAACATGGAAAGCGTCTTTCCAGGGTTTCCTCCCAAATCTATTATAGAATTTGAAGATCCCCTCCATAGCTTGGATAGCTTTGTCCTAGTTCTTTCTGTATGGCAGGACCATTTATGGGTATTAGAGAAGGTAATCCCTAAGTAAAGGAGCTGATCTGCTCAATTTTACCCTAGTTAACATACCATTTGTGTGCCCCCAAACACAAAATCTTAGACTTACTCCCATTTATCTTGATCATGTTTGCTACAAAAAACGGAGAGAATTTAGTAAGTCGTCTCTGGAGGCCCACCTTGGTTGTAGCCATTAAAGCAGTATTGTCTGCAAATAAGAGGCAGGGAATATCCTGGGCCAACAGTTTCGGAGCATGGATCGAAGGATCCATCAAAGCCACTTGCAGATCGTTAAGGAAGAGAGAGAAAAGTGCAGGAGCAATCGGATAACCCTGGTGTATGCCTCGTTTAACCGGGAAAACTGGGGACAATTTTCAATTAATTCCAAATCTGACATGCGCCTCTAGAGGCTACTTAGTTGAGATTCAGCCAAAGCTAACTAGAAATGCTTAAAATAATCTAACGGCAGGTAGAAGCACAACAGGACAGTTCAATATTGAAGTTTTAAAGGCCAATTCAAGGTCCATGCACTATATGTGTGTGAGCCACATACATCAAGTGTATGCAATGAGTGCACACGGCTACATGCCCCAGGTACACGTTGCATGTGCATGGCATGTGCAGTGCACGTATGAGGACCTTGGATTAGCACCTTGCAGGGCACTGTATTGGGGGGAGGAGGGGAGGAAATTATTTCTTTTAAAGCAGACTCTTAATTTAACTTAAAAATCAATTCCAGAAAACAAGTAGTAATCGTCCATTTAAAGATTCATCCAAAGACAATTGAAGCCCAAAGGAGTCTTTCATTTGACTTCAGTGGGCTTTTCATCAAGCCCTTAAAGTCATTTTCTCTGCTATGTCATTTATCATAGAATAAAAATATCGGTACCTACCAAAGCATCGACAGATAAAGGTTTTTGTTCTCCTGCCTCTCCAAGATGGTTAGCGTTTCCTGACAAGAGAAAAGGGTCTTTTTTACTAAATAAAGAAGGCTTTAAAATACAAACTCTAAATAATCCAAATTACACTACAATTAAAAAGACTTAAACTGAATGATTAAGGCAAAGCTTTAGAAAACATTTGCTACGTTTATCAGTAAAAGTACTTGGTTTCTAGAATTTATGGACAAATAACGTATTACAAACTATTAGTTATGAGGTTTTACATTGGTTTAATAGGGAATAATTGGCTCCAATTAAACTGGCTAAACTAAGGCTTTTTAGATTACTAAAACAAATTAAAATTTTTAAAAGGAGAATTTAGGTGATCTTAAAGCCTTTTTCTAAAAGGTAAAAGGAAACTTTCTAATTTGTAACCCTCCCTGCTTTTATTGGTTATATTAATATAAATTAAGTGAGATTAAAATCTTATTTGATTTATTTACCTTTGCAAATGAAGACCGTTTTAAGGGTTACACATCCTCTGCCTCTTACGAAAGCGACCTCAATTAGTCAAGTCAGAAAGTCTTTAAAAGCTTTGGGATTATTGCTTCCAGCACGGAGCGAAGTGGTCATTAAGGTACCAAAATTCTCATAAAAATTCCAAAGTTGCACTAGTGAAAAAATGCTCAACAAGATGAAAACTAGTCACATCTTTTTCAGAAAATTCATTAGTTATTTTAAACCATTTTTTTAAACCAAGAATTTGTTTTTATGTGGCACTCAAAAAGATCAATACCATTTGGATACTTTAAACAGCATTTAAATCTACTGTGATATATGTGTATAGATATATAAGTGTACATTTAGATTTATACCATTTTTAAAAGAAAGTTGTACAATGTTTAATGTGAGCCTTTTATGTTGATCATTGTTAAATGAATTTCTCCCTGTTTACTACTATTTATGAAGGTTTATTATAAAATAATGCATACTCTCACACACACTGATTTTTTTTCAAAAGTTTATTTAGTATCAAGCAAGAGTAAACTTTGCTTAACACTACAGAACATTTCAAGACTTCAGTTACAAAATACCACATTATTTGCATTTGTAATTTGCTTCCCTTTTTACGCATGTTTGCAAGAGAAAAAAAACTAGAAAATGGTTGAAAGATAAAACTAAAAACTAAATTGTTGAAAACCTTTTAAATAAAAGGTTACGCTTATGTTAAAAAGAATGGATTAACATATTTAGTAAACCTAGCTTTTGTTTAACACTAGTTAATTAAAGGTTATTTTTTTTTCTCTCTCTTTTTTTTTCCTTTTTTTTTTTTTGATCACCTATTTTTCAAATACACTCTGGAAATAACAAAGCTCCTCTTTTTACATGTCTACCTGTCCTGGTTGTTCTTTCAACAAAATAGTTTTAGCTCAGTCCATATGATCAGATTAAGCACTTTGATTGAATAAAAAGGGATTGTTCATAGAAAAAAATTACTTTGAACAGTATACAGGACTGGTGGAGATTGGATATTTCACAACATCAGACAGTACAATCAGTATCTGGCATATGGCTGCTCTCTGTAGACTCCTTTTGCTGTCCTTGCTGAAGGTGCCTTGTGTCTTGAGTTGGTCCATTCTTCTTGTCCTAAAAAATGGAAAATCAAACCAAATTAGGTCTTTTCCTTGGATCCTTGAACATTGTTTTTATTGCATTTCAATCCTTCTAGAGTTTAATGTCTGAAGAAGCAAGTTAGATCGACAGTCCTGGAGGCTTAAGTACATGGAACTGGTGTAGCCAAGTCTGTGAATTCCCCCATGCCATCACTCTATTCTGCCATAGTTCTGATTGGAAAGGAAGAGCAATGAGAATGACCTTCAGTGCTCATGCCGTTCAGTCTTTAGGCTCTCTCCTGAGATGGCCAACAGTAGGTGCTAACTATGGTGTGGGACTGTTAAAAACAGGAATTCAACTGCACTGTCCAAAATCCCAGCTAAATTAGGCCATTCTCACATGGACGGCCCCACCCATCGCTGGGTGTTCCGGCGGGTGGTGCGTCTGTGGAAACGTGCTGGCGGTGGGTGGGGGGGATGGCTGTGCACCAGTGTGAACACCATGGGCGGTGGGTGTTGGTGCATGCGTGCGCCCAGCACACACCCACCACCCACCCATCTCCACCCATGGGGCCATCCGGAATATCGGAGGAGGCCTCATGGGTGGAGATCGGTGGAGGTGTGTGTGTGTGTCCATGGCCATTTTTACACAGATGGAGGTGGGTGGGGGAATGGGTGCTTGGCTGCGGTGGGTGGAGGTGGGTGCGTGGCCGTTTACGTGGACACTCACCCACCTACACCAATCTCCACCCACGGGGCCTCCTCTGGTTTTTCGGAGGGCCCCGTGGGTGGAGATGGGTGGGTGATGGGTGTAGGTGGGTGTGCGCCAGGAGCGTGCACGCACAAACACCGCCCGTGGTGTTCACACGGGCGCACACCCATCCCCACATCCACCACTGGCCATTCACACGGATGCCCCCCCCCCCCCCCCNTATGAGCTTCTCTCCACATAACTTCCATTTCAAGTATGCATACAAGCTAGGAATATTTTGCCAGCAGTTTCCTCATCCAAGGACAAAAAGGACCTATGGCCCCAATTGCCATTCAGTTTTTTGTTCACCATACAGATATGAGTTTTGAACACTCATAGACCCTTTTTACACAGACGCTCTTAACATCCATAAAATGGGTTACATTTTATTATACATGTTTCAGGGCACCACTGCAGCCAATCACTGTGGGCCCTGTGCACACATGATGCCTTCACCCAGTTCCTCTGGGTGGAGATGGGTGTTGGCCGGTGGGTGGGGAGCATTTCCCTGGGTGGAGTTGGGTGGGGGCGTCTGTGTAAACACCACTTTCGGTGGGTGTTGGTGAGTGTTTGCTCCCGACCAACACCCATCTCCACCCACACCCACCCATGGAGCAACCGGCAGTGGTATCCGGTGCTCCGTGGGTGGAGATGGGTGTTGGCCGGGAGCAAACACTCACCGAAAGTGGCGTTTACACAGACGCCCCCACCCATCTCCACCCAGGGAAATGCTCCCCACCCACCGGCCAACACCCATCTCCACCCAGAGGAACTGGGTGGAGGCATCATGTGTGCACAGGGCCCACAGTGATTGGCTGCAGTGGTGCCCTGAAACATGTATAATAAAATGTAACCCATTTTATGGATGTTAAGAGCGTCTGTGTAAAAAGGGTCTATGAGTGTTCAAAACTCATATCTGTATGGTGAACAAAAAACTGAATGGCAATTGGGGCCATAGGTCCTTTTTGTCCTTGGATGAGGAAACTGCTGGCAAAATATTCCTAGCTTGTATGCATACTTGAAATGGAAGTTATGTGGAGAGAAGCTCATAGACGATGAAGTATGGCTGTTTTTACACAGACGGAGGTGAGTGGGGGGATGGGTTTACACAGACACACACCGACCTCCACCCAAAGGGCTTCCTCCGGTTTTCCGGAGGGGCCCGTGTGTGGAGATGGGTGTAGGTGGGAGTGCGTTGGAAGTGTGCATGCACATCCACCGCCTGTGGTGTCTTCATGGGCACACACCCATCTCCCCCACCCACTGCCGGCCGTTTACATGGAGGACTCCCCACACCAACACCTGCGGGAACTCCGAGAGGGGTGAGGTGGGGGGGGGGAATCTGTGTAAAAACGGCCTAAATTTCTCACTGGCAACTGAAGTGTCATCATATCAACCCGTTCCCAACCTCCACTGCATTTCAGCTGGCAGCATGCAAGTGAAAAGCTTCATATCCCATCAATATATCTGCCTTTCCTTTGAAAAGCATCGCCTGACTAACAGAGCATTGGCGACCACAGTGGATAGTGTAATTAAAATACATTTCCTGTAAAATGCGAGTGTGACAGAGGCAGCTGGATTGTTAAAAGCATCTTTTAAAAAGCAAAGGAAATTGCCAGACTCACTTGTAACAATAAGAGAAATCAGCACAAAAAATAACGATGATTAGCATTTTTCAAGATTCACAACTAACACTGAATTGCATGGCGGTTAGTGATAATCATTTTGATCAAAGCAGCACTCAAAAGATCCAAATCAGAACGGTTATTCCATTGCGCCAGGTACCGTACAAATCCAGATGATGACCCAAGTTCTGCCTCAAGAAACATAGCATCTACTTGTATCCTGATGAAAGCTTATGCTTAACATTATCATCCTATTTGGGGTGGCAATGACGCTCCATGTTCAAATGCTTTAATGACATTTATCAATATCCTCTTTCTTAAAACACAGACAGAACTGCTACAAAAATCCCATGTCGTAACTAATTTGTGGTATGCCTTTTCACTAAAAATTCTGTAGTATTGGGATACTCTGAAACCAAACACCTACCATCAAGCAATTGAGTTTCATACTGAAATATACAATGGTTAAACTAGGTGGTCTGCAGAGACCAATTAAAAAATGCTGCAAGAGGTGACGTGTGCTTGGAGTGACCTCCTCTTTTGATGCAGTCATGCAATCAGCCTGCTTCCCCAAATTTGCAACAATTTTTAAGCAGACAACGTTCAGCAAACCTATGTGTTCCAAAGGTTTATTACGACAAACAAATCTTAGTTGAGGTCATTGTTGCTTCAGGCAGCACATATTGAAAAATGCACTTCAAAAGATTCACCAGAAAATGCTTTTCAGATATGTTCCCTGAAATGTCATAATATTCATTAAGCCAGAATCATGACTCACTTACACCTGTACCTGGTAATTCATGGTTTTGAAGAGGCTTTTTGACAGATCGAAGATGGACTTTCTCTGATCTCTAGCCAGAGGTTTAACTTTTATCCCTGCAGCAAATGTACCTCTTAACATGCTTTGCGCTTATAATCCATAAAAGATTCCTTTAATTAAATCTGTCACCGCTGCACTTTTGGTTTTTTAAAAAAATAATCCTCATCAACATATGCCTTTTAGTTTGGGACGAGTTATTTTGTCTCCACAGAAGCAATTCACTCTCTCCATGTTTATTACCAAACTAAAATACTTTTATAATCGTTACATAACAATGCTGTGCTTGATTTCAGACAAACAGAAGCAAATGAATAAGCTAAACAACAACAATAAGCTAAGTCTAAGATTTATTTCCTTTAGCTTCTTGGTTAAATGAAGAACTTCAGTCTGTGCTTAAAATTAGGCAGGTGCTTAATTTCCCCTGTTTTCAGGGTACCAAAGTAAAATTAACTCTGTACATTTGATTTGATTTGATTTGACATAAGCACATACCGATTTGATTTGATTTGACATAAGCACCACACGGGGTCAGACCAATGGTCCAACGAGTCCAGCATCCTGTCTCTGACAGCGCCTATTCTCAATCGCTTTAAAGAAGTACACAACAAATCATAATGATCTACTCCCTGCTGTTCACTACCAACCCTTGACACTCCGAGGTTACGAGTACTCCAACCTACTTGGCTAACAGTCATTAATGGACCTCTCCTCCAAGAACCTATCCAATCCTCTTTTAAACCCAGCTGTACTAGTGGCGTTGACCACATCCTCTGCCAACAAGTTCCACAAGTCAACTCCGTGCAAGCCCGATTTTGCCATTGTTACTTACTCAAGTAATGCGGTTGAACTTGGGTGGTGGCAGTAATAAAATGTGCATACTAATGCTAGAATTTAGTATTTCTACATGTCATAGGTGGTTAACAAAAACCTCAACCCCGTTGTTCAATATTTGAGAATCTGTAGCATCTGAAACAAAAACAAAAGGGGGGGGGGCTTGGAGAGAGACCCCGTGGACGTGATATTACTCCACTAAGTCAATGGGGGTTTTGCACCTGGCTTGAGAACCTATCAGAGATTAATTGGGTTTTGGTTCAGAGTGTCTAACAGGACACCAGGCTGTCTTCCTCATTAGTGTTTGGAGGAACAATATAGTGATTTATTGTCCCTAAGGTTTTCTTGGTTTAATCGTGTTCAGGGACTTTTACGTATCTGGGGATTCCCTGAGCTAGGGTTCAGGTTTAGTCTTGCTAGGAAAGATATGGTGAAGATTATTACTAGGATTAAGGATTTAGATCTACAGTATGACCTAGCAGCAATCCAGGGGTATTGTATGTCACCATGGTTTCCCTTTCTGAAGGTAGAACACTGTATGGAAAATTATCTCTTGCATCTTAAGAATTGCTCCCTGAGGAAATCATTCACCGCATTACAACATCAGACTTCTAAATCGGCCATCTTAGATGGCCGTTACAGGAATGTGGCGAGATCGCGGTGATTTTGCCCATGTGGGGAGAGACTAGGGGAGGATCTACCGCACTATTTATTGGAATGTTCCATGTAGAGAATTCTGAATTATGCCTTTTTTGGCTTCAATTTTTTTTTACAATATTGCTCAGAAATTGGAGTTGCTTTTAAATAACAGGAGTTCAGAATATACCCAGAAAGTAGCTATTTTTGATAGGTTGGCTGCTATAAACTAGGACTAGATTTGTCCATGGTTGCCTTGAGGTGCAGCTGAATTTGTAATATGTGGGGTATGTGCATTAATTGGTTAAATTCATAATTTTATAATTGATTTATTTTTACATCTAATTTGGGGTGTTTTTATTATTTAAATTGTATAATATGCTTCAAATGAGACACCCCCCACCCATACCCACCCAGTTTTGCTGCATGGAGATGGGTGGAGGCGCCGGTGTGAATGCCGCAGGGGATTATTATTATTATTAACAAACATTTATATAGCGCCAGCAGTGTACCTGGCACTTTACAAAGTAATAAAATAGACACGGTCCCTGCCCCTAGGGCTTACAATCTGAGAGACAGGAGCTGGGGGAAGACCCTTGGAAGGGGGACAGAGGGGAGAGACAAGGGGTCTAACATTCATGAAGATGCGAGGTCTCAAGTGCACGTACTTGGCTTGGTTACGATGAGAATGACAGCAGGCAGGTCCATGTTGCAAGGATAAGGGTAAACAGATCGTAGGTATAGGAATAGTGGTTCAGCAGGATAAAGAGTCAGACAGAGCAGAGCGAAAGAGGTGAGTTTTAAGGAGAGATTTGAAGGTATGAAAGGAGGGGGCAAGGCGGATGTGGACAGGGAGGGAGTTCCAGGCATGGGGGGCAGCAAGTGAGAAGGGACGAAGGCGCTTAGGGGAGCAAAGGCGTGGAAGGGTGAGAGAAGGGACAGAGGAGGAGCGAAGTGCACAGGCTGGAGTATGGAGGGCGATAAGTGCAGAGAGGTAGGGGGGAGCGAGGTTGTGAAGAGCTTTATAGGTGAAGACTAGGAGCTTGTGCAGGATTCGTTCAGGATGGGTGTGTGTGTGTGTACTCCTGCACTACAACCACCTCCACCCATCCTCTCCGCACAGAGCAATGGGCTCCAATGCCGATACTCGTGCGCGCCTGTGGGAATGCACACCCACCTCCACCCACCGCGATCCATTTAAAAAGGGGCCATACTGTTAATACTTTTGATGTTGCTGTTTTATGCAATACCTAATCGTTTATGCATTTAATAAAACGGAACTGGCGTCTGAAATCAGGATTCCACCGTGTATTACAGCAAAGGTCCATGTAGACGGATTCTGACACAAGACTGCAGTCGTGAATACTCATGAACAATATTCCTTTTTACACAAGACTTTCCTCAATTCTATTCAAACTACGAGCACACTCACCATAAGAATCGTATGTGTCTTCACCCAGTCCGTGTCCATAATCGTAGTAATCGGCTCCACTGTATGGGGGAAAAATAATTAAAATATAAGAAACGGAATGAAAAACGTAGCGTTAAGTCTATGTCTCCAGTACAGTAACTTATAAAAGAGGAAAGTCTGAAGGATGAGGACGTATCCCCTGCCGGACAAGGCACTCCTGTTGTGGAATAAAGAACAACATGCTTAGCAGCCAATTCCCATTCGCTCAGAAAGCAAGAGGTTTCTCTGCATTCCTGTAAAAGCAATACAGGTTTCCCCCAGTTTAAATAACAGTTCAAGTACTAACTAATCCTAGTAGATGGCCATAGTGAATTAGACCCAAAAGAAGAGATAGGGTGACTTTGGGTAAAACCACAGAGCCTGGGGAGAACAGGGAATGCGCGGCTCTCAATCCCTGTGCTGCACCCAACATCCAGCTCCCTGCAACGATGGTAGTCATGGCGGACAATGATGGCCAGCCTTCACTGCCCATCATTGGTGGACCCCGGCCGGGGAACAGACATATAGCCCCGATGTGGTCCTATCAGGCAGACCCTAGTCTGGGCCTGAGATTCCGGAGGTCTCCGGCATCATAGTTTGGGTTGGCCAGCAACACAACCTGGGATACACCGGGTCAAACATTTGGTGGTGCCTGCACACACATGCAGGTGGGGCATGTGCCCAAGCACGCCACAGCCACAGAGGGACATACCAGTCTGTTGTCACGTTTGTTTTTGCCCTTTGTAGGGTCAAGGGGCAAACAATGTCTGTTTCAGGTCCTTCATCTTGTATCTGCTAGGTTGTCTCTCTTAGCCTAATAAGCATGCTGTAGCCATCTGGTCTCCAGCTATTTGACCAAGTACATTAAACAAAAAAAACAAGAGCCCTAATCTTACTCTAAGATTATTTAAGCACATATATTTGAAACAATTTTTCTGTGGTGAGGTGTAAAGGAGACACTGGAATCCAGCTCAGGAAAGTCTACTTTAATGGACAACATCCCACAGTTTTCATGGCCATTTTACTTGTTTGTGTAGAAACCTTTTGCATGAAAAAAAGTCATTCTGCCAAATTAGATGCTTACTGGATATGGGTTACATGGACATTAAGCAGGAAATAAGGGACCGCCATTAAAATGCAATAAGGGGCAGTTATCCTAGCTAAGTGTCAAGTTAGTAGCCAGTAGATACATTCACACCCAGAAATGAAATCTGTCATTAGCCAATCACCTCTTCCTCCTTCACAATATAAAACAATATTGGAATTCCAGTGGCACTCAGGACATAGACTAGAGTAGAGGGCTAAAAGAGTAATGAATTCTTGTTTAGTCAAGTAAAGTGAAATCAAATTTTTGCAAATTATCTGATCCAACCATGTCAAAATTCTAACACATGGTAATATATAAAATAGAGAAGAACAGTCTAGACGGAGGTTGCTAGCAAGTCATCATATGGTACGCACATGAAGTCACCTGCCATCGTATAGCTGCCTTCACATACAAATATGTGCCCGTGTTTATCACGTGGTGCGGATGCTACTCTGCTCGCCACACCCAGTTAACAGAATGTCTGAATCCATCGTCATGATGCTTTTTTTTTTTTACACTGGATTCTAGGTGCAGTGCACTCTGGAACGTTCTTCCCAGGTCAATAGTGAACGTTACTAGAGGTGAATTGAATTTTCATCAAATATTTTTGTCGAGTTCTCCCTATTCATTTAATTTCTAATGAAACAGATAAAGATTGCTATTTGTATATTTCATCAGACACACTTTTGGTTATTTCATTTCAGTTTGTTTATTTCAATATTTTGTTTGTTATTTTAGTCATTTCTACGACTGAAACTATCTCAATTTTTTTCCCGATTCTCACCGAATCACAGTTCTCAACTTGTTTTTACTGAGAATCGATAATCGAGAAAACTGCTGGTTCTCGAAACTTTCTTGGTTGAGAATTTTCTCCAATTACCGTTTATTATGATTACCGTTTACCTTGATTTACAGTGTACTGTATACTGATTTACACATACTGCGTTCATCCTGGTAATGCATATGTGCAAAATGGCTGCCCTTTTCCAAAATGGCAGTGACACTGCTGGTGCCAACTTGGAAGAGGGCTGTGTATGCGGAGAACAGCTGTGTTGGCCATTTTATGCATGTGTATTACTGGGGCAAACACGGTACAAAATAAGCGGTACATGGTAAATCAGTATACAGTACAGGGTAAATAATGGAAAACAGTAAATCACAGAAAATGGTAAATCAAGAAAAAAATCTCGACCAAGATTTCAAACCATTACCAACACTGCCCTGAGATCTCGGTAACGAGTCTCGTGAGATTTTTGCGAGAAAAAAATTGATTCTCATTTCAGCCCTAGTCATTTTGGCTGTTGGCACATATGCAATAGAATGAATAGTGCTGAAACAAAGTAGAAGAAATTCCAAAATGATTGAAATAACCAAAATTAAATACTGAAAGCAATGGAAACTGAAATGAAATAACTAAAGTACATGAATATGCAAATTGTTTTGGGCACAGACATTATTTAGAGAGCTATCCCAAAATACAAATAATGTTAGCAATAAGCAAATCCACTATTCATTTCAGCCCTAAGTGTGTCATGGTTTGGTTGTCCCCTTGTACCTGGGGAGGTTGGTTGTGATCCAGGAGGGACAACAAGATGTAGTCAGTGCAAAGTAGTTGAATTTCTTTGGCCTACTTTGGATTGTATAGGAACAGGTGAGACTAAATCGATAGCCTCTAGGTTTCCCTGAAGTGTAAATAGCCCATGATGCCCACTGCAGCCCATCCAACCTGAGAAAGCCAGCTGTGGGGTAGTGGTTTTCCCATTCACTCCCCCACTATGCAAATATTTCATTTGCATGACTATGAAAGCATCGTTCAGCGAGCTCTGTCATGGGCTAGTTCCACCTGTCGAGCACCATGCCACAGGGAGTTCCACAAAATGGCACGTGACTTTTAAAACACGGAAGATCAGTGTAAGAGTTTTCTGAATCACACACTGTGTGGAAGCAAAAAAGAGTCTGGACCTGCTCTTCTTGATGATTTTTCACATTTCACTGAACACCACGTTTAATAGGAATCAGAAGGAAACATACGCACATTATGCTGGCCATACTTGAGGGGGAAAAAGCGGGACAATTGTTCCAGTTGTCAGACGGGTGGCCGACAGATGGGTCACCCATAGCAGGAGCCTGTCTCCATGTAAATAATTTAAGCAAGTACACATATTGATAAAGTAATGTGTTCAACCACTGCATGGTTTCCAAGAACAGACATTATTGGACTTTTTGCTTCTGAAATTCCGAAGGCCTGTATTAGAACTAAAACTTCTGATGTGACACAGGCAAGCATGGTAAGAACAACAACAACAACAACTTGGAAGTGGCATAATTTTGTCCTGCAACAGCTCACTGATAACACAATTGGAGCTCTGACAACCAAGAACTTTAAACTGACATTTGCTATCATTTCACACAGTATCTGATTACTTGTTGTAAGACTGTCATCAACTCTGGCAGCCTCTAGCAGCTGAGCCCAATCCCTGTACCTGTCAATCCTGTCAGAATTACTTTTGCAGTGTTTCATTTCATAGAGCTAAATGTCTATTAAACCAAAAATGACTCTCATTCTGTGGTGGATACACTGCAAAACCAATAAACTTTGGTAGGGAGAAAATCACTGATTTACACTGGAAGTATATCAAAATCTATCTTTATTAGCTGACAGTCCCCTCAGCATCAGTAGTCAGGTGCAAAGAATGTAAATTATATCATGAAATGATTACAGTTATACAGTAAACAGTCTGTTCTCTCTGTACTCCTCCATTCATGCAACGTATAGCAAAGTAAGGCTATTTCACCCTTGCAATTCTGACTTTGAACTTGACTATGTGCTAAACCAACATGAACTTTTACATAAAACAGCAATAAGAACATATTCAGTGCTATACTCGATGACCTTGTGGCCTTTTGGAACTCTGTGCTGACTGAGGCCATTGACCGTATGGTTCCTAGGCGACTGCTCCTCCCAAGCCGCCGACAACACAGGCTCCTGTGGCATACGGAGGATCTATGGCGGATGAAGTAGGAAGGGCGGTGGTTAGAGCGATGGTGGCATTGTTCTCGTACTGAAGTTGACCGATTGCAACAGAGTCTGTTTACGTACCTATGCTGTGGTTGCGTGGGCAGCAAAGAAGGCTTTCCTTGCTGCCCTCATTGCATCTGCTAAGGCATGGCCAGCTGAGCTTTTCCAGGTGGTGAGGGAGCTGGTCAGTCCAGCCCCCCTCCACCTGGATCCAGAGTCATATAATGCACACTGTGACTTGTTTGTGGCCTTTTTTCGGATAAAATTGCTCAAATTCATCAGTTTCTACACGACAGTAGGTGAACCAGAGGCAGCTGAAGCCCCATCTTGTCCTGTTTTATGGAATCAATTTCAGTGTGTGTCACCCTCTGATGCGGAGGAAGTTCTGGGGGCTGTTCAAGTCACTCATTGTGAACTGGTGCCCATTCTAGCTGGTTAAGCCATGGGGGTCGCTGCTGGCTGGGACAGTCAACACCTCCCTTAGGGAGGGCAGAGTGCTGGACTGCCTCAAGCTGCCTCAAGATGCTGATGACACCCAACTGTACCTCTCTTTTTCATCAGATCCAGGCCCGGCAGTCTCAGTGCTTACCCGGTGTGTGTCAGCTGTGGGGGACTGGATGTGGGTGAGCCACCTGAAGTTGAATCCCAACAAGACAGAGATGATGGTTGTGGGAAATGCGGGAGAAGTGATGCCCCCCATCGTAGATGGGATCCATCCCTCCATCCCCTCACCTCGGTGTCACAGGTCCGTAGTCTGGGGTTACTCCTAGACCCACAGCTCCGCCTGGATGTCCAGGTGGTGGCTGTGGCAAAGGGTGCATTTCGCCAATTACGTCTGGTGTGACGTCTTCAGCCGTATGTCTCAGACATGGACCATGTCACTATCATCCATGCTTTTACCTCGAGACTGGATTATGGTAACACACTCTGCGTGAGGCTACTGTTGGTGACAGTCCAGAGATTGCAGGTGGTGCAGAATGCAGCGGATCGCCTCCTTAGGGGGACGAGGTGTCGCAAGCACATTACACCAGTGCTCCATTCTCTGTACCCGCTGTCGAAAGTCTTCCGGGACCAATTCAAGGTGTTGGTTTTGACCTTTAAAGCCCTGAACAACCTGGGCCCCACTTATCTGCAGGACCGCCTCATCCTCCGGGTCCTGGATTGGCCTCTGTGGTCGGCCGGGAGCATCCTCCTTGAGGTCCCCCATGTTTTCCGGGTGTCGACTATGAGAAGGGCATTCTCAGTTGCCGCACCGCAGCTGTGGACCTCCCTCCTGCCGGAGGTCCACCTGTCCTTAGACCTTCCCTCTTTGCGTAGACAGTGCAAGACCTGGATGTTCCGACAGGCCTTTAGTGAGGGAGATGGGTGATGTGTGGGGGGATTGAGTTAGGGCTGGGCATTTTTTGTTTTTTTCTGCCAGGGTTATTTGAATGTTTATTGATTTTATTGTTATTTTAAGATGTTGTTAGCCACCCCGAGATGCGTGAGCAGGAGGGAGCAGCATAAAAATATGATAAATAAATAAATACTAGGTCAGACCAATGGTCCATTAAGCCCAGCAACTTGTCTCCGACAGTGGCCAATCTCGGTTGCTTTAAAAAAGTACTCAACAAGTCATAATGGGGCAATGCATTCCCTGCTGTTCACTCCCAGCTACGGACAGTCAAGAGTTGGCTAATAGCCATTAAACTAGTCACAGTAGGCTAATAGCCATTAATGGACCAATACTCCCAAGAACTTATCCAATCCTTTTTAAAACACAGCAATGCAATGGGCCTTGACCACCTCCTCTGGTAACCAATTCCACAAATGGAAGGTCTGTACTGATTATTTGTGATGAGCTATTGAGAGGATTGGGAAAAACAGATTTAGTAAAAGACCGTGAAACTGATTGCAAGTCCATGTTCTTGGTCTTTCTATATTGCTCATCACAGTAGTAACTAAGTACTACTTATCTCAGGTAAGTGCCAGTAGTGTCCTCCGTTGAAAAGGTATTTTTATTTTATTTATTATTATTTATTTATTTATATTTATTGGCCGCCCCCTCATGCCTACGGCATCTCGGGGTGGCTCACAACTAAAATAATAATAAAATACATAAAACAACAATATAAATAATTTTAAACTACCCCCCCGACATTCCTCCTCCCTACCCTGTCCTCCCACCCTCCCCGCCGAAAACCTGGACAAACAGCCAGGTCTTACAGGCTCGACAAAAGGCCATCAGACCCGGAGCCAGGCGAGCTTCCTCCAGAAGCTATTTGCACTCTAATCAGGAGCCTTTGAAATAAAAGAGTATTCGTTTTAAAATTCATAGTTAAGTCGACTTGGTGAAAAATAACGATTTTACTACTATAGCTCCTAAAAATACATTACTATTATAATACATCTTTTTCAACGACATCAATAGTACTCAATCTCATACGTTTCATTAACAACTCTGTCTATATCATTGTCTTCTCAACTGCATAACTCTCATTCTTCCTTCAACACCATTAACAACAAATTTCCACCACCTCTACTGATTCATTAATTCATTTTCATTCGAACACCTTAATGAGTTAATTATTTATTACAGTATTACAAACAAATATTTCATTTCTGAATTTCCAAACCAATTTTCTAAACAATTTCTACACCAAAATTAACTCGTTAAG
This sequence comes from Sphenodon punctatus, assembly GCA_003113815.1. Taxonomy (NCBI): domain Eukaryota; kingdom Metazoa; phylum Chordata; class Lepidosauria; order Sphenodontia; family Sphenodontidae; genus Sphenodon; species Sphenodon punctatus. The sequence continues at coordinate 1,008,307 of QEPC01014204.1, forward strand.
GCGTTTGAATGAAAACGAAGTCTTTTCTTTGCAGGGCTCACAGGCCCGATACTTTTATGGCTCCCTAGCCCTTTCGAGTTCAGGGCTTCCACTTGCCCTAGGCCCTTACTCCTACACACTGTGTCCCTGCAGCCCCACTGGGCTTACTCACAGTCTGATCTTTACAGGCAGCTGACTCGTCAACTCTGAATCTCGCCTCAAGTGCTGCTCTCGGAGTTCCTCCGTAGCTGGTTTATTCTCTGCTCCTCAGGGATGCTGCAACTCACGGGGCTTCCCGGTTCCCTTGCCTCTTCCTCCGGAGCACCAGGCAACTCTCAGTGCCTCCTAGCCTCTCAGGATACCACAACTCTCCTGGCTCCTCTCCTCACTCTGTTCTCAAGCGTAGCAGCCCTTTACCTCACACTGCTTCCACTGAAGGTCTCTCCGGCTCTCTCTCCAGTACTTCCTCCTTACTCAAGCTGCAGGTGGTTTTTAATAAGCTCTCAAGAGCAGCTGCAGGCATTCAATTATTAGAGCGGGCTGCCTCTTGCGCATCACCCCTCTAGTCAATTTCACTCCCAGGCTGCTTCTTACCATGGCCAGCCTTGCTCTAGTCAATTTCATGTATATTTCAGGTTCCCAGAGCAGGCTACTTGTTTGCTGGACAGCCTCGTTCTGGTTAATTTCAGGTCAATTTCAATTCACTTCATGTTGGGGTTCGAGCCCCTGCGGCTTGTCCTCTTAAAAGAAGCCACATCCATTTCTTTACTTGTAGCAGGGCTGGTAACAGCCACCCTGTCACATACCCTATGCAAGGATACTTGCTTAGAGGTTGAAGTTAGCATGCTGGTTTGGAGTCCCAGAACATACTCAAGGAAGACTAAAGTTAAATGTCTTTCCAAAAATGACAGAAGTAGGTAAAACCATAGGGTGCAAACAGGCAGTACAGGGAACAAGAAATGCAGAACTTCCACAAGAGACAATTACAATTCATTTTAGACTGCTGTCCTGCAGATACCAAGGCTCTTTTTTCAGCTCATGTACCACTCATACTGCTCCAGCTGACCCAGTGGGAGGAACTCACAGGGGGTCCCCAAGTGAGATCTTGGAGCAGAGCCAAAGCTCCTCTCCGAATTTTGAGACACCCCTCCCCACTCCTCACAAACTCCTATATCAAATTTCCCCACCTCCCCTTGGCCAATCCCAACCCCGGTTCAGGTACGTCCAAACCTCGCCACACAAAGGAGCTTTCAACCCAGCCACACACCCTGCCTCTGTGGTCAAAGAAACTTTCTCCTCACCAACTCCTGGCTCTTGCCACAATCTGAGGCGCAGCGGCAACATAATCCCCTGCTGCTCCACACTACGCCCGCCTCCCCACCCCCAAATTCCACCAGACCAGGGGGAATGAACCCTGCATCCCACACCTTCCATCTCCTCAGACTACAAGCTCCGGAACTGGAGCACTGAGGGCTGGGGATGCAGGGTAGAGAGATCGGGGGCTGGGGAGGGGACACTCAGATGACTCTGGTGAAAGAAGAGGTATCCCCAATGCTGCTCCACCCAGCCAACGAGGTGAAAGTAACAAGCTGGCTGGGAGGAGGAAAGGAGACAGCTGCTCAGCATCAGGGAGTGGTAGGGAAGTCTCCAGTCCTGCGAAGGTGCAACCCCTCCCACCCTTTTAACAACCCCTGCAGCCTCCCCTTTTCACTACGATCCTGGGTGGCAGGAGCAGTAGCACGGGGATCCGTCCACTCTCAGCACTCGAGCAACTGGAAGAGGAGAGCTTCCCCTGTTCCTTGGGCTCCTCCTGGCAGCTAGGATTGTAACTAAAGCAAGGGGGATTATGGAGGGGGCTGGAAACCTTCTCGGCCCCAGCTATCCCCCCTCCCCCTACCAACTACCTGCGCTAGAGCCTCTAGCTATGGATTTGGTAGTGGGGAGCTGGGGCAGGCTTGGGAGTCCTTCCTAGTGCTCAGGACGCAGCTGCTTTGCTTCTCCCAGGCAGCTTGTGAATTTCACCGGCTGGCTGAGAGAAGCTGCAGAGCTGGCTGCTGTGTGTTGGGAAGCCTAGGAACAGCTCTGAGAGGCTACCCCTATTCCCCACCTCCCCCCCCCCC
>QEPC01014204.1:1020084-1036094 GCA_003113815.1 Sphenodon punctatus
AGCAAGTGCTTTTTAAATAAGCGCTCTGGCAGGAAGTGGCCAGGGATCCCCCGGAGGCTAAAAGCCTCCGGGGGATCCCTGGCCACTTCCCTCCCAGAGCGCTTATCTCTCACACAGCAGCAAGCACTTTTTAAATGCCAGGGACATCTTGAGACCTCATCTAACAGGAAATATTGGACCAAAGCACATACTTAGCATACTCAATATCTGTCCTATGCAGCCATCTGTGTCTATAAGTGTATGCTCACAGAGGAAACCTCGTCAACATCAGGGTTGCAAGCCAGAGAAATCTGCCCCGGGGAACTCCACTGAAGTCAATGGAACTCTCAATACAGAATGCTAGCTCCACTTTAACTAATGGAGCCACTAGCGTGGCTCCATAATTATTTGTGAAGGGGGAAAAAACATTTGGCCCTCACTACGCAAGTCGGATAATATTTTTAAAATAAAAGTCATCCCATTAATATAATTCAAACAAAAAAATTAAATCCTAAATAAGTTACCTGTGACATGCACTCAGCACAGGTTTTTAATGCAGGACCCAATTTAGGACTTTTCTTAGCTACCCTGCTTTAAGACCTCTCTATACTGCCAACACAATGCAAAGTACCCATTATGTAAATGCTAACCAGTATATAACCCACCTCTTCTTAATGCCTCAAAATAAAATCATCATAGTAAGAACATAACAGAAGAATTGCCCTACTGGGTCCATCGAGCCCATCATCCTGTCTCCAGCAGCGTCCTGCTAAAGTAAGTCGAGAGAAGTACAGGGTCATGAAGGTATGACCCATCTCCGGCTATCTACTCCGGTAGTTAGGCATTTAATCCCCAACTAGTGAGCATTTATGGCTCTAGCCTCTAAGAATGTATCTAGTTTCTGTCTGAAGCTAGTTATGGAGCTGGCTTTTACCACCTCCTCTGGCAATGAGTTCCACAACTGTATTGTCCACTGAGTGAAAAAGTATTTCCTTTTGTTTGTTTTAAATCTGCTGCCATTTAAATTCAGAGAGTATCCCCTAGTTCTCTTACTGAGAGAAAGGGTACTTTCAACAGCTCCCTATTTACTTTTTCTTCATGTCCTCCCTTAATTGCCTCTTCTCCAAGCTAAACAATCAGCAACCTGTTGAGGTTCATATGGAAATCAATCCATCCCTTCTATCATCCTTGTTGCCCTTCTCTGAACTTTTTCCAGTTCTATTATATCTTTCCGGAGATGGAGCGGCCAGAACGGCATACCATATTCAAGGTGGGGATCGGGCCAAAGATTTATAGAGCACGTACAGAACCTATTTAACATCACCATCACCACATTGGCCTCTAACAATATAAACAGTTAAGTACAACTTCAGCCACATTTGTAAAGATTGGCCATTGCCATGTGTGCACACAAGTTATGGGGTTTTGCAAGAATGAGGAGACCTCAAACTAGCTATGCCACATTGCTCTAGTGTATGTTCCAAGATATCCTGTGCTGCAGCACTTGGCCTGCACTTTGTAGACATACCATCTGAAGATGTTGTTAATTTATCTCTCTGCCTGCTCTGGGCCTCTGGTTGCAATTATGGTCCACGTACTACAGTCCTCCTGAGAAGGATCAGCCAGCACTCCTCTTTGGGACAGCGTTCATTCACATTCTTCAGAAAGAGAGCTACTACTTCTGATATCCTATGCTCCTGGTGGACAGGCAGGCAGTCTCTTTGAAGAGGCACCCCCAGTAAGTCCCACTACCATTCTGGGACTAAAGGTTACCTCCCAACATTGATTATTGATGCAACCCTTAGTATGAGCTATAAGCAAAGTCAGAAGCTGGGCGTCGCAGCACCACAGCCTTGAATTAACCTAATAAGATCAGAGGGAGATACTTTCCCAATATGTTACACCGTCCTCTCATTTAATCTAGTCTTGACTCAGGGTAACACAGCTGATAAACCACTATTACTAGTCATTTCTATAGCGCTACTAGGCGTACGCAGTATTTTACAGTCACAGATCCCAGTGGGATTACAATCTAAGATGGACACGGGTGAGGGGAACACAGGGAAAGATAGATACACACACACACACCCTCCCGTTTGTTTTACAGATGAGGAACTGTGGCTGAGAGGTTGTGACTTGCCCAAGGTCACCCAGTGAGTTCATGGGTAGGGTGGGATTTGAACCCTGGCTTCACAGATCCAAGTCCAAGGTCCAAGTCCAGCATCTTATTTGCTACATCACACTGGCTCAGAAACCAAGATATTGACACAAACTACATGTGAACAGATGCTCTATTGGAAGGGAATGGAATGCATCACTGTGTTATGACCCGTTGTGTACTTATCTGAAGCAGCCAAAGTCGACCACTATTAGAGATAGGATGCTCGGTTAGATCAGAGGTGGAGAACCTATTCCGTCCTGGAGGTCGCTTTGAATGTTAGTGCAAGCTCCGAGGACCACGTACAAGTTGGGGACAGGGTGCTTAAGGGATGCAGTCAAAAAAAGGAGGGCCAAGATCACGCAATTGTGCCATAGATCTGTCCTGTAGCCTTGTGTATATAACCTCATCTTTGCTCCCTTACCCTGAGGTCAGGTTTTCGGTGCTTTGGTATAGGAACTGGATCCAGGGGCCAGATCCAGGAACTGGAAAGGAGCCTCATAAAAACTTGCCATGGGCCATACTTGACCCCTGGACCTGAGGTTCCCCACCCCTGGGATAGATGGATGACTGATCTGGCCCAGTAAGGCATCTTCTTATATGCAGTTAAGAACTTCTCTACTTCCTCTGTCCCTTCTCACAAAGCACATGCAATCTGAGTATACATAGAGAGAGTCGATCTGTGGCTCCTGTTTGTTTGTTTTTTCCCCCCGTGACACCCCCTTTGGTAAACTTAACTCTGTTGGCGCTGGATAGCAATGAAGACATATAAAGTATATCAAATATCTATCAGATTGTGACTGCAACTGCAGATGGCAGCAGGCTAATGTGTGGTCAGAGCCTCCAGTTTGAGAACCCCAGAAAAAGAACATTTGCTTTTAAATTCTCTCTCTCAGACCTACACTTTCACTCTCGTGCTACACAGTCTTCTAAGAGTAAAACAATTCTGCTTCTCGTCAAGATGATATTCTCACACGAGACCTCTCTCAGCTCCCCATCACTGAGTTTTGAAAATAAGTTTACTCGAGCCAAAGAGCTCCCAAAACAGACTAGCTGTAAAGGGAAAGAGAGCCAAGCAATTGGACAGATACTAGAAAATTTCACTCAGCACTAATGAAACCACACTGTAAGAGTGAATCTGCAGACCCATTCACAGAGCCCTATCTATGATTATGAAAAGTAGTAATCTGGCCACATTTCTACTGTAATTTTGTACTAGGGAGAAACTGAATGAAACTTTCCAATTCAGCACATTTTTCTTTCACAGGGCAGCATCTGGTGCTTGAAGTTTCAGAAGCTAATCTGCATACTTACTTTTAATATAGTGTTGCTTTACTGGGAACACAAGAATTAGCAAAGGACAGGAAAAGGCAGATGGCTCATTAAGGTCTGCTCTATCACCATCACTTATTTTTTCTATAACAAGTCCAACCATCATTCAGCTTCAAGCAGCACATGCTGGAAGAAACGTGTAATGATGTAATCAAGCAACTCTTACCAATTCGGGCAACAGAGACAAAGCAGTAAAGTGATATCTTCTACTGAACCAACTACAGTTGGTGGCGGTATGCAAACTAGGCCTTACCAAAGAGATGAGAGGGAACAAGTCTACAATACTTACTCTATTGCCTGTATTTGGGACCAACATGGCAATTTTCCTACAGTTCTGGCAAGTAAAACAATAAATACTTTCCATATCCTTTATGGAGGTCCCCCGGGTTAGCCGGGGGGGGGGCACAATGGAGAAGGCGTTCTCGGTGGCCACACCACGGCTGTGGAATGCCCTTCCGGAAGAAGCTCGACTGGCACCGGGTCTGCTGGCCTTCTGCCTGGCCTGTAAGACCTGGCTGTTCGTCCAGGCCTTCGGGGAAGGGACTGGGTAGTGGTGGGGGAGATGGGTAGTGGCCAAGTTGGGTTGGGAAGAAATGGTTTTTTTAGCTCTAGTGAATTGTATTTTATGATATATTCAGCTTTTATGTTTTTTGTATATTTCTACATTAACCTTTTCTTAGTCACCCTGAGCTGCCTGAGGCAGGATGGGTGCGGGGTATCAAATTTTAAAAATTAAATAAAAAACGAATAAATATATAAAATATAGTGCTAAGGACCATGCCAATATTAGCAACTATAGGTATTAAAATTGTCATGGTAGTTCCCCAAATTGACTTTATTATCTTAGATTAAGAGTGACTCCCATTGTCGATACACACTGCTACAGCTATATGCAACATCTTCGAAATTTAGTCCCTTAAAGCATCCCCTTTATTGCATTTCTATTGTTCTGTTTTTATCATGGATACTGAATCTGCAAACTAACCTGTTTGTGTAACCGAGTATTGCACGCTTTACTGAAATTCAAGTAGGTTTGTTAGACGTGGCCCTTTCATGAATACGCACCGACACCAGCTTTATCAAAGAATCAGTTACTCAGTGGTTCATTCATAATCCTGTTCCATCCCAGTTTTCAACAGTATCATTATGAATGATTCCCACATCCCTTCATTTTCCATTGTTCCCTTTTTAAATTAGGAAACCATAGCCAGCAGCTAAGCTAGTATCTATTACTTATAAATTAGGATCACATCAAATTAAACATCACGTAGCTAATAGAGAGCTCGTCCTTTTGTTTTCAGTTGACGTGTCTGAAACAGGAGAAACACTTTTATATTGCTCAGCTCTAGAAAGTGATGCGTGAAAGAAATTTTGAACGAAATATTCCTAGCAAGTAGTTAGATTAAATCCATATGATACAGAAAACCCAATTAGAAGCCACTGGTATATTCATGTTTGTGATAATTGTCTTAGGAATTCTTTCCAAAGCATCCCTCTATGAACTTCTAAAAGAGTGTTCATACAGATGTACTGTAAGCAAGGGTAAACATATTGAGAGATACTATCCACTTGGAACACATTTCAAAAATATCATTCTGCTATAGATAGGAACGCATCAATTTCTGCAGGAGTCAGATAGTTAATTATATTCTACTCCGAGTATTAAAATGCAGAAAATCACATGCTGAAAAGCTCCAACAGTTTTGCATATAATGTGTATTAATACACCCTGAAAATGCATGATTGCTTGCAAACCTGCCAGGGTGATTTAAAACAGACGGAAACAAGCAGAATATTGGCAATTCACTTTTAGCACACCGTCTCAATGCCAAAAGGGCTGCTTTCAAACATCTGCCCCAAATCAACCTGTTTGTGAAACTTTTATAATCAATACTTTAAAATAAAAATACTGATGTTTATCAATCACTGGGGGTTTTGGAAAAATAAATAAATAAAAGGCTGGACAGACATCTGTTGGGAGCTTTGCAGCTGTATTCATCCTGTTTCCAAGCAGGGGGTTGGACGACATGACTCTTTAGGTCCCTTGCAACTAAGACTCTATGATTCTAAGGTAGGAGAATTTTTCTTTCTTTCTTTTTTTCTACTGGCTGACTTTCTAAGGGCAGCTAAATCTTCAGGTTTTATAGTTTGACAAACACAATCCTCCCAGTTTGGCTGTTCTGGTGTCCTTTTCTGAGTATGTGAAAATAAAACACACTGTTCTTGCTTCCAGATTAGGTATACTCCAGGATTAGGCCCAGGAACAGGAGTTGGAATGGAACCAGGCAGAAGCAGGATCAGGTCTGTACAGGAACAGGCTTGGGCTTGGAAACAGGTTCAGATCCATGGAGAAACAGAAACGGGTCCAATCTCAGGTTTGGGTATAGGTGGAAACCGGGATGGGATCAGATGCAGGCACAGGTGCAGGCAGGGGACAGGGATAGGTACTTGGATCAGGCACAGAGACACAGGAAGGAGGGACATTGTCCTGACCAGTTTCCAGCTTCTATTAGGTGTACTGACACACTCCAAATCAGCAGACAGGGGTGCATGGCATGTGAGGAACAGAGGGCCCTGAGCTTGGAACCATGGTTTCAGATCCAGCTGTAGCAGTAACTTTTTTGAGCTGGCTACAACCCAGAAACTTAGGTCATCAGTTCAAGTCCTCTGCTCCTTAAAACCTGTGCCTAAGGACATTTCTCTCCAACTCTACCTGTTTTGCTTTAGGATTATGGAGCACTGGCCTGTTTTTTGTGTGTCTGATTTTTTACTGACCTCATGTGTTTGGTTTTGTCCTTGATTGTGTGGCTCTTCTACCATCATGATGACCCTTCCCCACCCTCTAAACTGTTTTATAATTCCCTCTTCTGTAGGCTTCTAGCACTGCTTCTCAGGCACTTACAAATTATTCAGAATGCAGCAGTACAGCTGGAATTATATTATGCTTGCCTTGTGTTCGCTGCATTGCCTGTAGCATGATGGATTGAATTTAAAATGGCAGAACCAGAACTAGCCTATGGCCAACGTGGTGGTGGCCATGGATGCATTTACATGAAGGGTGCCAACCAACCTTGCCCCAGGACAGCTGAATCATCAGCTATGTGGCTGCTGTGCTGCAGCTGCGTGCCCCGGACTGCCATCACTGCTGCTTCTGCCACCCAGCACGAAGCAGGAGTGCTTAGCCCGTACTAATGGGCTAGAGCCCCCATAGGAAGGCCCCACGCCCACCCATTAGTACTGACTAAGCACTAAGGGAGTCCGGGACAGCCACATAGCTGATATTCAGCTGCTCTGGGGCGTGGTTGGTTGGCGCCCCTCATGTAAATGCATCCGTGGCCACCACCACATTGACCATAGACCAGTTAAGGCTCTAGGATTGCACTGCTAGTTTTCAGGGCCCTGAACGGTAAAGGACCTGGCTATATTTGAGACCTGTTCCTGGAGCCTTGTCCTGGCCGTTATCGGCACTAAGAAACCACCTGCTTTTTAGGCATCTCATCATCAAGATGTAAGTTGGTGGCCGATTTGGTCTTGACAGGTCTCTCAGTGTGGAACACCCTCCCTCCAGATGTTAATCTCAGTTACACCCTCCTCAACCTTAAAAAGCACCTTGAAATTTATTTATTTTCTAGGGGTGCTTTAAGGATCCACTGCTAAGTGCTAGCGTTGCTTAACACTAGAGCAAAATGAGTATTTGGTATCCAAGCTGGATCTGCAGTATCCGTTGATATCAGGAAGGCCTGGATACCGAATGGTATCTGGTTAGTGTTCAGTGGATTATCCGGTTCTCCGGAATACCAGTTATTTATTTATTTATTATTTATTTTTTGAATTTCTATGCCGCTCTTCCCACATGGCTCAGGGCAGCTACAATTCACACACAAAAACCATTAAAAAACATTAAAATTCATGCAATAAAAACACCCCTCAAGCCCCCATCCTCTCCCGTAACCCCACCCAAAACCCTAAACAAACCCAACCTATCCCTGCCTACCAAATGCTTTCCTAAATAAAAATGTTTTGTACTACCTCTGGAAGACAGCCAGTAGGGGTGGGAAAATGCCACAGTCTCCTCACCAGATGGAGCTGGTGAAAAGCGTTCCTGGCCACCGTTGCCACCTGACAATCCAGGCACAGCAATGGCTGCGAACCTGAGTGACCAGAAGGGGCCGGAACCCATCACTGACAGATGCCCCAATCCCCTCCAAGTCACAAGAACAACTAACCACCATCACTTCAGTCTTGTCAGGATTCAGATTCAATCGGCTCACCCTCATCCAGTCCCCGACAGCAGCCAGGAATCGGGAAGCACCGAGACTGCAGGACTTTAGGTTGGATGAAAAAGAGAGGGAGAACTGAGTGTCACCAGCATATCGATGACACCTCATCCCAGACCTCTGAACGACCTCACCCAGTGGCCTCAGAGACACATTGAACAAGAGTGGGGACAGAATCGAACCCTGCGGGACACCACAGGGAAGGTCCCAAGGAGACAACGAGCAATCGCCCATCACCACTCGCTGGGACCTCCCGACAGCGAAGAGCGGAACCACTGAAGAGCTGTCCCGCGCACCCCTGGCAGGTCTTGCAGTTGTGCCAACACCACCTCATGAAAAATTGTATCAAAGGCTGCAGGAAGCTCTAATAAGGTCAACAAGGTGCAAGGTACAATCCCCCTTGTCTATCTCCAGGTGCAGGTAATTGACCAAAGCCACAAGTGTAGTCTCTGTTCCATACCCAGGATGAAAACTTGACTGAAACGGGTCCAGGAATCCAACAGCATTGAGATGGCCTGGAGCTGTTGGGCAACCAGCCGTTCAATAACCTTCCCTAAAAAGGGAATTAATCGCAATACCACATATTATGATTTCCTGCATTAGTGTCTGCCCATAATTCCTTTCCTATTTAATTTACTCCCTCTCCCCCTCCGGACCCAGTGGTTAGGATAACATTCAGTTAAATGGTAATGCAACAAACCAATTAAGTTTTTCTATATCATCCGGAAATCCAGTTCAGTGGTTTACCTCTGTGGTAAACCAGTTTATTACCGAATAACTACTGAACCATCCAGAATACCAGATATTAATGGCAGATTATTTTGTTTACTATTTGTTTCTGCTCCACCTACAACCCTTTACATCTACTTTACATCTACTTTACATCTACTTTAGATGCTGTGTGTTTGTTGTTTGCAGATTAAATTCTGCTGGTTGCTCCAATGGCTAGCTCCTCTTTCCTTTCACATGGTATACCAAAAGGCCTTACCAAAAACAGCCAGGATTGGCTGGTACTCCTCATTTCTAACTGCTTTTGCAGGCCACCAGGAGCGTCTCTCCAACAAACGGCCCAGGCGCTTATTCAATCAGATGGAAATTAGGGGATTTAACAATTCCATGAATCACTAGCAGCTACGAGGGTCAGCTACAGTTTTGGAAATGCTATCAACTTAGTTTCTCGGGCCACTTTTTAGAATGCACTTCCACTCCACAACAGGTGTTAAAATGAGTGGCAAAATAAGACAACACACTTGAAAACAATCCTATTTACTCCATCCCTTCCAGGGAAGTAACAACAAATAAAAATGATCGAGAAAATCAAACTGTCCAACCAAGAACTGTATTAAACATCAGTTCTTTATCGTCTGCATTTGTTGTATCTACTTCCTCATTTATATGTTGTCCAATTAACTTGAAAGATCTTCAAGATAAAAGTAGCTAGGTTCCTATTTTTAGAACAGTTCCATCAGGGCCGCAGCACAACAAGGCTGTGAAAGGGTCCCTCTAAGGGTAAGGGCGGGCTGAGCCATGCTAAGTGCCAGCCCCCTAAAGGTGCCAGCCCCCCTGACAAGCCTCAGTCTCCCCCAGCAAAAGTGGTGGCACTGGCCTGGCTCCCAGTGAGCCTCCTCCACCTCCCCACCAAGGGCATAAGAACATAAGAAGTGCCATACTGGGTCAGACTAATGGTCCATCGAGCCCAGCATCCTGCCTCCGACAGTGGCCAGGCACGGGGGCCTGGGAGAAGCACCCAACAGGTCACCATGCTATCCATTCCCTGTGGGTCATCCCCAGGCTCCCGACAGTAAAGGATTTTGTTCCCCAGTCCTATATCTGGCTAATAGCTGCTAACTATCTTCCAGAAACTTGTCCAAACCTCTTTTAAACTCTGCTATACTGCTGGCCTTGACCACCTCCCCTGGCAGTAAACTCCACAACCTAATTGTACGCTGAGTGAAAAAATACTTTCTTTTGTCTGTTTTTACTCTGCCACCTGTGAGTTTCATGGAGTGTCCCCTAGTTTTAGTCCTAGTTGAGAGGGTAAATATCCGTTCCCTGTTTACAAGTTCCACACCACTCATGATTTTATAGACCTCTATCCTATCTCCTCTCAGCCGTCTCTTTTCCAAGCTGAAGAGCCCCAACCTATCAAGCCTCTCCTCATACGGGTGTTGTTCCATACCCTGGATCATTTTTGTTGCCCTTCTCTGTACCTTTTCTAGTTCCGCTATGTCTTTTTTGAGATGGGGCAACCAGAACTGCACACAACATTCAAGGTGCGGTCGCACCACTGATTTGTATAGAGGCATTATGACATCCTCAGTTTTATTCTCTATTCCCTTGCGAATAATTCCTAACATTCTATTTGCTTTTTTGACCGCTGCGGCACACTGGGCTGAGAATTTCAGTGTATGTATTCTCCACAATCACTCCCAGATCCTTTCCCTGAGTGGTAACGCCTAGCTTAGTACCCAGCATTGTGTACTCATAATTTGAATTATTTTTCCCAATGTGCATCACTTTGCACTTGTCCACATTAAATCTCATCTGCCATTTAGATGCCCAGGCACCCAGTCTTGTAAGACCTTGCTGCAGCTCCTCACAGTCTGCTCGTGTTCAGACTACTATGAATAACTTGGTGTCATCTGCAAATTTGATCACCTCACTCTTAACACCCTTTTCCAGATCATTAATGAATACATTGAAAAGAACTGGTCTCAGTAGAGATCCTTGGGGCACACCACATTTAACATACCTCCATTGTGTATCTGGCAGTATCAACCCCGCCAGAAAGGAAGTTTTCAGAGTGGAAGAGAATGTGGGCAGCACTCCACTCCCATCCACTCTTCAAACGTCCTTCCTAGCAGGGCCCTTTGAAGGGTTGAGCGCTGCTAGACTGTTTTCAAGGCGGGTGCAACCAGAGCGGCTTCGCTGCCTTCTCTCACTCTGAAAATTTCCGCGTGGTGGTCAAGTTACTTGGAAAGGACCCCCACCCCCACGAGTTCAGGGCCTGGGCTCAAATGAGCTCTCTCGCTCTATGGATCCAATTCCTAACTTCAAGCACTGAAAGGGTGAGCTAGTCTAAGGGAGTAGAGATGAGGGCATGCACACAAGGATAGGGGACAGATCCATGATCTGGAATCTCTTCCTGAGCACATCCCTTAAATGCCCCCAACTTCTATCTGGCTCTTGGAGCTTGTTCTAACTATCCAAGTGGCTCCTGGGAGGGAAAAGATTTCCCACCCTTGATTTAAACATGTTGCCACTCTGAAATTAATGCTACTACTTATGTATTACATTTTGTCTAGACACATGCTGTGTTGTGTGCAACTACACAATCCTCACCCATCCTCTTTTTCTCCTTGTGTTGGCTCCTGTTTTTGTTTCTCATCGTTCCTCAAATTGCAAGATTTTTCAAGACAAGGAATCCAGCTTTAACTGAATTGCACAGCACCATTCACATTGATATTGCAGCGAAATAACAGCCTCTAGAGCGTAGTGTAATAAATAGATGGAGGCAAAGTACCTTTTATTAGATAGATGCCTTTTATCGGACCAACTTCTGCTGGTGAGAGTATGCAAACTTTTTGCAAGCCACCTGAGGCTGACTAAGAAATTAAATAAAAGGCTTACATGGGACATTGAGTAAAAACAGGTGTGACATTGGGCTGCTGTGGCCTGCTCTGACCCACTTTGCACCAGATCACAACTGCACATCTGTGCAGGTGCTGCCAGATGTTTGCCTGGGATTGCCCTGGGCTGTGTCAGCAGCTGGCCTGTGCTCTCACCCCTGGACTATCTCCAGGTCACAGCCCAGGCTACGGCCTGCCTAATCAGGCCAAAATGGGCTAACGTATCTGCTGTGGCCCAGCAGACATGACCCGGATTGGGGCCACCATGGCCGGCTGTCATTGGCTGCCTGTTATGGCAGGGAGCGGGACCAACTGGCTTCATGTTTGTGCATCTCCCCGCCCTCCCCGGTGGCCCTGCTGCAGGCATGTTTGTTGTGTAGCCTGACCTGGTCTGGACTATATTGCCTGCGACTTCCCAACTGGGAAGTCTATTTCTTTTCCGCCCATTGTATCTCAGTGTCTGTGTTGAGTAGCATAACACCACCCTCAGAAACAGTGCCATTTGGGTGACTAAGCCAACTGCTATTATTATTTATATAACACTTTCAGTGTTCAGAGTTTTTGACAACCCTGATCAAGTTCATCCTCCTAAACAGTCCTGTGATCATTTTTATTTCCATTTTACAGATCAGGGAAGGGAGGCTGAGAGATGGTAATTCACCCAAGGCCACCCAATGAGTCCATGGCTAAAAAAGGATTTGAGCCCTGATCTCCCATCTCATCCTGTTCAGTTCTCTTACTAAAGGCAAGTTGGGTGTCTTGAAATGTTTACTAAATGAAAAACAAGCAAAGTTTTACCCCGTGGATCCCTCCTCTGTCTAAATGCAACTTTAATTTAAAATGAGACTGTCAAGAAGCACAGCCCAGAATTATTCTTACGTTAAAATGTTTTTGTCATTAAAAGTCTATTTTTTTCAAACTGACCTTTCTAGTAGCTAGAGTCAAAGAAAATTCCCAATGAAACAACATTTGAAATGCATTTCCTGAGTTTTATATTTAGCCTCCTGCATGTGTCTCCTCCTTTGCTACAGTAACTAGTAGTAGCGGACGAGAGGAAAGTTGTGAACATAATATTTTTTAATTTCAGCAAAGCATTTGACAAAGTTTCACATGAGATCCTCACTGACAAGCTTGCAAAATGTGGGCTGGAAGACAAGACGGCAAGATGGATTAATTACTGGTTGAAGAACTGTACTCATCATCAATGGAGGTAGCGAGTGAAGGTCCTGCAGGGCTCTGCCTTTGAGAGGGGGAACTAATACCTTGGAAGATAGAATGTTCTGTATTCCGACAGAGGGCAGGACTCGAACCAATGGGCTCAAGTTACAGGAAGGTAGATTTCGGTTAAACGTCACAAAAGACTTCCTAATGGTAAGAGCCGTGCGGCAATGCAACAAGTTGTCTAGGGAAGCTGAAGGTTCTCCATCGCTGGAGGTTTTCAACGAGAGTCTGGAGAGCCATCTGTCGAAGGTGTAGCTGCAATCATCCTGCATCCAAGCAGCGGGTTGGACCAGACAACCCTGGAGGTCATTCCCAATTCTAAGATTCTATTATTCTATGTGATCGTATCCAACAAAAGGGATGTGTTGTGTAGATTTAAGCAAACTGGTTCACTCTCTAAACATTTTTCCTGACTGACTCTCACCACTGTTTGGTTTATAGATACAGCCAAGAAATCTTCTTTAAGAGAATAATAATAATAATAATAATAATAATAATAATAAAGAGAAAGGATTTTTTTGCTAATATTTACGATGGAAGCATAATCATAAATATCAATCAATTGTACAAATGCATATATTGCTCCACAGCGTCTTGGAGTCAAAAAGCCAACTGAAATGGTCTGAGACTTTTTTTTTTAGAAAAGTGTTTTCAGATCAGAGAAAAATTAAATATTTTGCCTTGGTTACTGGCATTAATCATTTTCGACTGGCAGGAGATGTGAAAGCAGGTAGTAAACCTTTAGTGCTGTTGGACAAGTAACAAACACATCGCCTTTTTCAGCAACCTTGTCACATAATCTGAATTTTAGTAACAAACCTCGTTCTCTGGCATGTTAACTCTCTGTAGCATCTGTCACTGCTATGAATGGTTGATCATAAGTACCTCTGTAGTCATCTCAATGCTATTAAGCAGATGGCATCGCTAAATCCGAATGATGTAGTACATCTCCCTGGTGGACTTTGTTTCCATATACTACCATTATTCTACAATTCCTCTGTGATAAATCTTACGTATTCTAGAGAACATTAAATAGTGAACTGACACTGGCAATTGATTTATTAGACGCTGTTTGCCTTTGCCCTATTATCGTCTTCGCAAACACTTGTGTAGATCATGTACGAAACTCCGCAAGGCATAAAGGCCATTGGCCTAATTTTTTATGTAATGTTTTAGAGATTTAAAATTTTAATACAATTTGTCTTCAGAGTAAACACGCTTAAACTCTGCTTTGCAGATTTAAAATAAGTCCCTGTTTAAATTTCTCCCATCCCTCCATTATGTTAAAATCTAAGGATTTTCATGATAACATTGCTCCAGTATTAATCTTAGAGCAGAACATTCAAATACCAAATTCTTGTGACTGTAAATCTGAGTGAAAGATTACTGCCTAATACAAAGCTTGGGAAATCTATTGTAATTCAGCTCTATTCTATAAATATATACACAATCGAAAGGGAACAAAGCCAGTAAAAAAACACTTGTTTTACAAGTATTACCATAAATACAGGAATGGGGTTGTTCTTTTTCAATGGTGTTTAATTCATGCACTTTAAGTTATAAAAAGAACATAATATTTGGAGAATAGACAGAAGTCTATGTTAAATTATTATGTACCTACGTGAGACAGCTTTTAAGAAGAAATTATTGGATTCATAATGCAAAAACTGCCCGTGGAACAGCTATACCGCACGGCATATGGCAACATTAATTTTGGTCTCTTTGCTTTCCTTAGCTTGGCATTGAAAATCTATGATGAACGCTCAGAGCAACTGACAGTTTCTATTGTGCTTTCCCTGTTTAGGCAGAGATGGCTGTCAGCCCCCCCTTTCACACAAGTGTTTGGTGATCTGCTGTTTTCAAAGTCGAAGCAACATTGTTCCTTGAGTCCGTTTCGCTTCTTTCCTAGCTGGACTGGTCAACTTTGTGTATTCAACTACCTCTACTTATTTGTATTTATTAAGAGCAGCACAGGACTTAGACCCATCTCCCATTAAAATTAATGCAGTGGATTGACTCAACCCAGTACAAATCAGAAAATCTATTTAAGTTCTAATATAACTATTAGAGACAATTCCTTTAAAATCCCCCAAAACGGTCCCCAGATATACCAGATTTACTCCATAAGCAAACGTCTTTTGGCCAAAGAAATCTGTGTGTGTGTCTATGTGTGTGTTTCTGTGAAACCAAGAAATCCACAGTAATCCTCCTCTTAAGCAGGGACACTTGTGACTTCTCATCTTCATGAACGCATTCCTCTCTCCCCCTACATTCTCCTCTCCCTTGTCTTATCATTGTCTCTAACTACTGATTATATTTATTTAGATTTTTACCCTGTCCTATCCCCTGAGGCTCAGGCATCGTAAGAAAAAATATATAAAATACACAATAAAACCCATTTAAAAAGTAGGATGCACCATTCTCCCTCTCCCCCCACAGCTCTCCCCCTGCCGGTTAAGCGTCTGGCCGAATAAACAGGTCTTACACTGCCTCTGGAAGATGCTCAAACTAGGGCGTAGGCAAGCCTCCAGAGAAAAGGAGTCACAAAGCTGTGAAACAGCCACCGAGAACACCTGTGTGTGTGTGGCTGGGTGATGTATAGACCTGGGCCAATGATAGAAATTTCAAGAGGGAGCTCTCAGCTAATCTCAAGGGCCACGGAGGGACATAAGGACAGTGTACAGTGTCGGGAACACTGCTATATAAATATATAAAAAGAATAAATAATCATTGCACTGGCTTGGCTTGTCACTACCAGGGACCTGTGTTCTCTGATTTTCCGGGGGAAATGCAGTGAACATGGATCTCCGGTCACTACATGCGAGAGAACAGCTGATAAATCTCAACGTGATCGCTCTCCCTAAACTGGCCTGCAGAGTTTGCACAGCAAATGGCAGTAATAAAAGAGCCAAAGACACCGGGAGTGATGCACAGTTGGTGCCTGGCGTCAATGGGACACCACAGAAACTCCACAGCTTAACGGGGACAAAGTTTCATCCTACAAGAGCACCGTAGAAAATCTACACATACTATGTGCTGCCTCGGTGTAAACTCCACTGAATAGAAATTTCTTTTTTATTTTCTTATTTATATTCATATCCCACCCCCTCCTGCCATAGGCAGCTCGGGGCGGCGAAGCCGGCAGCGGTCCACGGTGGGCGGAGCCAGGGCAACGGTGGATGGCATAACCCAGCAGCAAGGAGTTCCAAGGGTTAATGTTGGATGGACATTACTTAAATCAAGCAATTTCGGTTAGGTTAGGCAGGTTATAATCACCTCCTCTGCCAGGTTTAAAAGCAGGCAGACAACCTTAAACCTCACTTACAAGCAGTTTTAGCAAAGACACACACACAAGCAGCAGAGGTTAAGAACGCTGCTTCAGAAAGAAGGGACTTGCTGCATGTATGTTGGAGG
>QEPC01014204.1:1036767-1118753 GCA_003113815.1 Sphenodon punctatus
GGGGGGGGGGGGGGAGAGCGGCAGGGTCCAGGTCCAGGAAGCGGGCTAGCTGGCGGCGCGCTGTTGAGAGCACGCCGCCAGCCAGCCTCCTAAGTTGTCCCCGCACGTGCGGCTGAGGCAGGGAGCAGCGTGCATGCGAGCTGCTCCCTGCCTCAGCCACCTGGCCCAAAGCTCTCACCTGGGCGTTTGTACCCATTAGGCGCAATGGAACGGCTAACCCCTCCTTCTGCAGCATGTACTGGAGGTGCTGTGGACTGAGGGGCTCAGTCGCCCAAATCGCGTTTTCAACTGAAAACGCGGTTTGGGCGGCTGAGCCAGCTCAGCCTTTTTTTCCCTTCCGGGACCCACTCTCAAAGCGGCTCTGAGAGTGGGTCCTGGAAGGGAGAGAGAGTATTGACTAGAGTCTGACAGCTGCAGCAGTCTCTGAAGCTGGTCAGAGGCTGCTACACCTGTCAGAAGTGGCGGCGGGGTTTTTTATTTTTTTTTCCCCACAGAGACGGCACGGCGGGGGTCTCCCAGGGCGCTAGGGGGGCAGTGCCCCAAATTCCCGGGGGGGAGGGAGGGGAAGCCGCGTCTGCTGAATATATACATTCTGCGCCCTTCCTCCGAAATTTCATGCCCTCTAAAAACCTACACCTTCCATGAAATGTCTCCTAGCTCCTCACCCCCTGGGCTGGATTGAAACTGTTCCGTTTGGGGGGACTTTTCTGTGAAAACAGAACAGTTGTTTGATTTTTCACCCAGAGGTTTTGACCTTGTGGAGGAATTTTCACAACTGGATTGTGGGTTTAACAAAGCAGGCCCCTTACTGGCGAGGGTATTGTCTCAAGCTAATCTTATAGCTTTAAATGGGAGAGCTGGAGTTGGAGCCGCCCTAGGCGGGTTTACATTTTTGTCCTGCTTGGGGGCGAGTGTTATTGATTATATGGTGGTTTCCCTGATGCTAGTGCCAAGGGTGATGGACTTTAAGGTGGGCTAGCAACCCGATAGTGATCATCAACCCTTGCTGTTAAAGTTAGAAGTTCCATCTAGGCAGGACTTATTTATCTGGGTAAAGTATAGTTTATCTGTACTACAGACGGGCTCTGGGATGAGACGGGTGCCATGGTCGCAGGAATTGTCAGACAAAATAAAGGACTTACTCTGTTCCCAACCTGAATTGGATTATAGGGACGATGTCCTAAAAGCTGAGGACAACGAGGCCATTCTGGCAAGGTCTGAGGGGATTATTGCTTGGCTGGTCCCCAATTTATCCAAAGACAGACCAGCCGGGAGATCTGCCTACCGCAATTCGGATTATAGCTGGTTTGATCATGATTGCAGAGTTAGCAGGGCAGAGCTCCATAAGTTGTTTCGCAGCTATAGGGGCAAATCGAGAAGGGAAATTCCATTATATTTCTTTTTCAAGCGGAATGCTTACAAGTGACTTCTGAAAGAGAAAAAACTTGACTATTCTAGGTCTTTATGGTTTAAATTAGCTTTAACAGTAAATGATAAGAGTAGTGTTTTTTTCCTGGAAATTGATAAATGGGGTAAATAGCAGTTCTGGAGTGGATCCCTCTAGGCAGGTCACTGAAGCCAAATGGGAATTCCATTTATCTACTTTGTTCAAAGCAAGTGGACTCCCCCAGGTCCCAAATCCTTCTCCCTTGGGTCTACCCAAATGGCCCCCAGTGACTAGCGCAGAGATTGAGTTACTCCTCAATGAACTTAAACATAATAACGCTTAAGGTGGAGATTATATTCCATCAGAATTGTTAAAGTTTTTTCAAACACAGCGGATCCCAGGTTCAGCGTCTCTATTTACACAAATTGTTAGAACGGGCAAGTTTCCCTCAGAGACCAATGCTTTTATCATTATCCCAATATTTAAAAAGGGCAACAGCTCTGCGCCAGAAAACTACAGACCAATAAGTCTTCTTTGTATAATTAGCGAGCTCTATGCCAAACATCTTTTACTGAAATTGACAACTTGGCTGGATGAAGAGGAAATTTTAGAGGTCAAGAAGAAACTGGATTTAGATCTGGTCGTTCAACAATTGACCATTGTTTTATAATTTCACATTCGGTGGAAAAATATATGTCTAATCAGGGTTCTCTTTATGCAGCCTTTATTGATTTAAGGTCTGCTTTTGATTTGGTCCCGCTTGAGCGTTTGTGGAGCCAGCTTCTTAGTACCTCTAATGATAGGCAGTTGCTGTTCTTAATTAGAGCATTATGCATAGATATCTCCCTTAGGGCGAGGTTAGGGCTTGGGAGACATTTGTCTGATGAAATTAAAACCTTTAAAGGGGTAAGACAAGGTTGTATTCTGGCTCCGGCCTTGTTAATTTATAGTTGAACTATCTTTTATTTATTTTTATCAATTTATACCCCGCCCCTCCTGTAAAAACAGCTCAGGGCAGCTAACAATTTTAAAAGAGTAAAAAATACAATAATATAAATATAAAACAATAAAAATAATATAAACAATTTAAAACAGGGTTAGGATAACTAAATAAAATAAAATAAATAAATAAATAAGGGTAGGGTAGAGCTAAAAACCCTAACTCCCCCTCCCCAAAGGCCTGGGCGAACAGCCTGTCAGAATGTTAAAAGGCTTGGGGCCAGGCAAGCTTCCTCTGGGAGGGAGTTTCAAAGGCTTGGCCCGGCCACCAAGAATGCCCCGCTTAACACGGGGACCTCCAAGAAGGCACCCCCGGCAGACCGAAGGAGCCGCTCTGGGGCACGGAGGGCGAGGCAGTCCCTGAGGTACGAGGGGCCCAGACCGTGAAGTGCCTTATAGATCAATACCAATACCTTGAACCTGGCTCGGCACGCTATTGGCAACCAGTGCAGAGTCAGGAGCACAGGTGTTAGATGCTCCCGACGACCTGTCCCCGAAAGGAGCCGGGCCACCGCATTCTGCACTAGCTGCAGCCTCCGAACCAGGAAAGGTGCATTGCACTAGTCCAGCCTCGAGGTGACGAAGGCATGGATGAGGGAGGCCAGGTCCAGCCCTGAGACGTACGGACGCAGCCTCCGCACCAGATATAACTGGCGGAAATTTGGATGCATTTAGCTCTAGAGTGGGACACCTGCCACTGTTGGGAAAAACCCTGTTACTTGCCTTCTATATGCGGATGATGTGATCGTCTTGGCACAAACACCTCTAGGCCTTTGTAGACAATTGGCCGCTTTCCCAAATTACTGCCACATCAATTTGATTCAAATTAATTCCGGGAAAACTAAGATCGTGGCCTTTTCAAAGTTAAGGAGAAGGCATCAATGGTTGATGGATGGACATCGGCTGGAACAGGTCAAAACCTTTAAATATTTGGGAGTGATCTTTCGGGCTTTGGGAGGTTGGTCAGCCCATTTTTAAGCAGCAGTAGAGCATTCTAACAAAAGTGTTGCAGCAGTCCTATGCTTTTTCAGATCCCAGGAGGGGGGTGGTGGTGGTGGTGGTGGTGGTGGTGGGGTTTCAGCAACCTGCTTAGCCCTGCTATAAAACTGTTTGTGGCCAAATGTTTATCCCAGCTTACATATAGGGCACAGCTTTGGGCTTTAAGCAAGCTGGACCAGTTGGAAATTGGGCAGGCCAAATTTTTAAGGTCACTTCTTCGTGCCCCGCGTTGCGTTTCCCACATTGTAATTCGTGTGGAGTGTGGGCTTCCCATGGTACAAACTAGGCTATGGTTTTTGATAATTGTATACTGGTTAAAATATTTGTTTTTTCTAGTTCCTGGGCTGCATTTATCAGTCTGGCAGGAGAAAAAAAAATCCCTTTGTTGGTTCCAAATGGTCTTAGCTAAGGTTCACTCGCTGGGGTTTTCTAAACTGTACCTTTATTCCTTGGGGTTTAGCAAGTCTAAAAGAGAAATTAAACAACGTATGTGGGACACTGGCTGGCAGGCTGACATTTCTATGATCTCCTTTGCATGTTCTCTATCACATTATTACATTTTGATGAGCCATAAACCAACAGCAATGCTATACTTGGAATCCCTCACCCCTGCGAAGCTATGGAAAATGCTGGCTTGAGCAAGATTTGATGCCTTCCCTTCTGCGGTTCTTGAAGGTCGTTATAAGGGAATCAGTTATCCAGAGCGTGTTTGCCCATGCTCCTCTGGGAAGGTAGAACATGTTTTTTTCATGTTCATTTTACAATGATTTGAGACAGAGATTTATTGTCCATATTATGTCTGCTTATCCGGGGAGGACGGTAGAAAATTATCTGTGGATTATGTTAAAAGACCAAGTCCCTGAGTCCTCCAAAGCTGTGGTTAGATTTTTAACTGCTGCGTACAAAAAACTTAATTATCTGCAAGAAGTGATGTATAATTATATATAGACTAATGGACTGACCCTTGTTAAAGGGATCTAAATGGTGGCTTTTTTGCTTGATGGAAAGACCAAATAGTATGGTAGACATGGTAACATGGATGTTCTCCTGAATGTGATTAGTTGGTGTATTCTGTGTTTGTATTTTCCCCCCGTTTCTGGTTGTACGACCTTATTTTGTGATGACTTTTTGCTGAACAATAAAACTATAAACTATAAAACCCAGAGGTCTGATCAGAGAAGAATCCAACTGGACCCCTGGTTAAAATATCAAAAACAAACAGAAGATTGTTGTGTATGTGCAAAATGGTGTTGTCCTTATCTAAATGGTGGTTCTGGAGCATCTGCAATTTTGGATAAGGGGAACACCATTTTGTGCATGTACAATAACCCTTAAAAAAATAAAATCATTTGGACCGGACAAAATTCTCAGTTCCATTCACAATTGGAACCACAAGAAATTTCTCTCTCAGTCCTACCTTAGATTGCTCACTTATCTTTCTCCTTGCACCTCATCTTTCAGGATTGTTTGCTTTCCCCTTGTAACTAAGTTGAGCATGTGCACATGCGACTTCTCAAATTATGACTGTATCTCTGTTTCGCCCCTTATGTGCCCCTCCTCTGCCCTTCCATACAAAATTGCAAGCTCCCTGGGGCAGGGACCGTCTCTAATTAATGACTGTTAAGTGCCAGGTATATTGCTGGCTTTATATAAAGAATACATAAATAATACACATTATTATATATAATGATATATACTGTAACAATAGTATATATTATTAACAAACGAACGAACAAACAAACTTCTCTGTCTGCTGAAATGTTTCAAATTCTTTATAGTGAGTGAACTAGGCCATTTTCACACAGACACTCTAACACCGATAAAACGGGTGTTACATTTTATTATACATGTTGCAGGGCTTAAGGTATGCCCTATGGGTGCCCTGCAACATGTATAATAGAATGTGTCACCCATTTTATCAGTGTTAGCGTGTCTGTGTGAAAAGGGCCCTAGATAAAATAGATAACCAATCTTCTAAAGTAAGCAAATCTAATGTGGTCTCCAGACTTGAAGATTCACCAGTCTACTAATAAGCATCTTGTTCCACACAAATAGCCATTGCATAAGAAAACTAGATATGAAGGGGAAAAAAATCCTATTCAACAAAGCAACTTGCCGTTTTTATATTCTTTCAAAATCTCCACTTCCTTGTTCCAGTCAAACACTGGAGGGGATGAGTCATCTATTAGTTACTTATCTAACTTCAGAAAAGTACCAAAGACTGCAGACTGTTACTGTTACTGATAAGCCGTATTGTATAATAAGTATTGCTTCTCAAAACGAGATATAAAAAGATTTCATTTGCACTGAAAGTCTAAGTAGTCATTCATTCTAGGTATTTTTGGCCATCAACACAGTAGGAATTCATCATCCTTACCTTTGTGCTTGGCTGCCATAGCTGTTATCATAAGAGTCATAACCTGGCTCATCGTATGCAGTGCCATATCCATCGTCATAATCCTGGAAAAATGCAAGAGAAAGTTTAAAAAGTCTCCAATGTTAAAATTCAAAGGAGATACTTCAGAACCTCCAGAAACATATCTAGCTTTTTTAGCACAAATAGCATTAGCCTCCGAAATATAGATCTGTGTAAGAAGATTTAAACCATGAAACGACAGAACTTTAATTTACTTAACAGAAAACCAGTCTGTGTAAGATATATGCAGTTAATTTGAATTTAAGTTTGAGCTCTCCATTCCACCCCCTCTTTCACTCTTAGTGGACATTAGTAAGCAAATGCAACTTATGACAAAGTAACTGGTTCTTCAAGGACGTGGAATATTAACACATGCAGGATGGGTGTTTTTATTACCCACCCACTGAGCATTACCCACCCACTGCCCACTAGTTGCTGTGGGTAACCAGTGGGTTACAAGTGGGGAGGCGCTTGTCTGAAAACATGCAAAGTGTCCAATGATCTTCAAAAGCCTTTTGTAAAGCAGTGTCATTTTGGGACCTCAAATGGCACTAAATATTTGGACCACAATTAGGAAAAGTCTTGTGGAAACTGTCACTTTAGTTTCTTCATCTAAGTTCAAGAGTCTGAGTACAACTCTTAGAAGAAAGCAAGCTGGCTAACTAGTGTAATCATGGGCCCTTTTTACACGGATGGAGGTGGGTGGGGGGAATGGGTGTTTTGCCGCAGTGGGTGGAGGTGTGTGTGTGTTCTTTTACATGGACGCACACTCACTTTCACCCACGGAGCCTCCTACGGTTTTCTGGAGGGCTCCGTGGGTGGAGGTGAAAGTTGTGCGGGAGCGTGCACACACACACCCACCCATCCCGCTCAGTGTTCACACAAACACCAAGAGGACACCCATCCCCACACCCACCGCCTGGTGGAGGGGGCGCCCATGTAAAAACGGCCATGGAGAGAACGGAAGGACCTGATTCAAGGTTTGTACGTGCGAGAACCGAACCTACCTTATGCACGCACAGTGTGTGTGCATGGTACCAGATACAAGTCTGTCCAAGTGCACTAACACGTGGCAGAGAGGATGGTGGATGTTGGCTCAAGTACCATGCGCATGTACATTGCATGTGTGGATACAGAATAGGTTTGGTCCATCTGCATGAATCTTGGGGCATGGCCAAAGTTACAACTTTACACCTTTTAAAAAAATAAATAGAAAATTTGAAGTGGCGACCGCTTATTTCCACTTTTGGAAGTCTAGTAAAGGGCATGAGTAGCATAGGCTCAGTTCTAATTAACTAAGGACGAAGCATACCCTCTGCCTCTCCACAATACACTGGACAAATTACTCCCCTTGCAAGTATATAATTGTGGTTTAAAATGATGCTTTTAGAGACTGCTGGAACTGAAAGCATTCTTCTAAAAAAAGAAAGCTCTAAGAGTTCATTAAACACGTTAGCGTCACATTAAGGTTTAATAATGAAATGAACTCTGTACTGATGGGAAAACATTAGCTTAACCTTTCAGGGAATTTTTGATGCTGGAATGAGTGAACATAGCAGAACTACTTATTGGCAAATTAACTGACACTATGGATAGGTGCACCATGAGCAAGTACAATGCACAGTGTAGACAATTTAAGTAAAAAACAAGACCACTTTCTGGATGGCCATAGTAGAACTTGTACAGAGGATGCAAGGTTAGAATTAGTCAGTATACTGTGATTCAAACTACAAAGGATATAAACAAAGGACATGGAGGCAGTCTGCCCCCAGAGCTACTCGAAGGGTGCATCTGAGCGTCCAGCTTGCAGCTCTGCCTAGGTCCGTTTTAGAGGGACCCGGCAGTTTCCCCGGCCTGCAGTCTGCTCATGCACCCCTGCACCACCGAGTTGCAGGCGGATTGCCCGCCAGTCTAGGCTGGCGGTCCAGGCAGGTTGAAAGCGGAGCTGTAGCGTGGGTCTGCTGAGCAGAGGGACAGCAACTCCGCTTCGGGACAGTACCCTGGGTTTGGCTGGCCTGCTCTGCAGGCGGTATTCTGGGATGTTCCAGAGAGCCACAAGCAGGGCTGCCACACCTGCTCCACTTCCGCATCTGGCAGGACACTTTTAAATGGACCAGTCAGTGCGGGGCCCAAGCAAGCTGGAGTGGGTAGAACCAGAGCTATGGTCCATCTAAAAGTACCCAAGTGAAGTGTTTCCAGACATAAAACAATCTTCCTAAGATAGCAAGTTTGGTAATAAAGACTCAGATCTAGAAGCTGATGTGTAAATTAATACTGTCTAACCCATGCTGGGACCGTCAGTATAGCTGTATCTTTTGATAACCTTTGGAAACAGAAGGAGCAAAAAACCCCACTCTTCTGAAGTTCAGCTGTAACAGGTTTGTGATTATCTGTAGAACCTATAAAATAGAACCAAAGCCCTGCATGCTGTTTGTGACTAAGAGGTGTATGAGCCAACCTCCTGAAGAGCAAACCTGCTACTATCAAAAGGGCTATGTGTGTTCCTCCTCCAGGCTATGATTGGGATAGTCTATTTAATGTGGTTATAGTTCACATCTTACGGTTGTTCACCAACCCTTCTAACTACTCCTTTCTGTAATTATCTAGAAAAATCATCTCCTTACTGATGTAACATGGCACTGAAACATGGCTTGATTAATGGCAGAGAAGATTTTGAAGCCCATCTAGTAGCCTTCACACAGAACATTTATATTCACCCATAGGCTCCACCAACCGCGATCAGTTTCTCAGCTGGATTCTGCAGTTCTGAATGAGTGCAGTTACAATGGTCACAATAGGAGAGGACAGAAGACTGAACTGAACCTCTCTTCTGTTCATCGTCGTAAGGGACTATCCTGAGGATTTCTGCAGTAGTTAAATTATTGTTAATTATTTATTATTATTTATTATTTATATCACACCAGTAGTATATTTTCCATTGCCAACATTTAGAGTGAATATTTTGTTCAAATACTGAGAACTTGCACTGAAAAATGGTGAATAAATTTCCACCTGGGGGAGTTGGAGATCAGAAGAATCAAATAAAAGGAAAGATGTTTGCTGAAATCCTTAAGGAACCCTTGCCTAACAAGGCCCCAAGAAGGGTAGGAAACTGCTATCAAACTGACCACTCCACAAGAGAGGCAGAATGCTGAGGGCCAATTTATAAAGCAAGAGAACAGTGGTTCCACAAACTTCTAGGAGAGTTGCTATAATAAGATGCACTGGGGTTGGTTCTGGCATCACTTTAAGAAGAACAGGATTCTTCAGTCAATTCTAGAAAACATTGGGATGGCCAATTGCTTTTGACAGACAAAGCTTCCACTAAAGTGCTGTTTAATGTAATTATTACAAAGAAAATGACTACCACGCATGTACAAATTCAAGTTGGCAAAAGCATGCCTTAATTACGTTGAATTGTGAAACCTTGTCATGATTTTCTTCTGGTAAATTTCCACTTGAACTGTCACTCCTTAGCTCTCCTCAGTTTTTCGCCTCAACATTAGAATAATTGTGTTCTGCAAGTTCCTTTGTAAGGACTTGGGCTTTACCCCTCTTTTCAATATTTTCAATAATCTCTTTTCAATCAAGCTTCAATATTGATCTTTCATTTAAAAAAAAAAAATATTCACAGCTTTTACACCTCCATTGTTTTTTCACCCAATGAATGCCCAATTAACTTATGGAACTTGTTGCCAGAGGATGCGGTCAAAACCAGTAGCATAGATGGGTTTTAAAAAAGGATTGGATAAGCTACTGGAAGATGGGCCAATTAATGGCTCTTAAGTCAAGCAGGTTGTGGGGAATGTACCATCTGAGAGTTGGGAGCTGGGAGTAAACGGTAGGAATTACATCATTCCATTATGATCTGATGTGTACTTCTCTGAAGGAGTCGAGAACGACCACGGTTTGAGGCAGGATGCTGGGCTGGATGGACCCCTTGTCTGACCCAGCATGGTGGTACTTATGTTCCTATTCAGGATCAACATGACAATCACACCCTCCCTCTTCATCAGTAGTTCACAAACCTTTTGCAGCTGTGCACTCCTTTTTAAGTTTAGTGAAGAGTCAAGTACCCCCAACTAATTTGTATACATTTACACAACCATATGACTTGCAGAAGCTGGGTTGTGCCACAGACCCCTAAGGAATGCTTCATCGACCCCAAGGGGCCTACGGACCCTAGTTTGGGAAACACTGGTCTATATCATCTGTTGATATAGATGACCAGTTCTTTGCTGCTCACAATATAAAGGAAGTACCTTAAACAAACAAACAAATAAATAAATAGGCAGTCTATTTCATAAATATAGAAAGGACCTAAGACTAGGATGTAAGATCAGTTTGAATGGATTAGAGCACCAAATCAAAAGGTAAGATACTCTCGTCCTAAAAAACCCCTATTTTACAAATCATAGATTCCCTTTAAATAGCAATCAGGCCAGGCTGGCTCAAGTATGCTTTAAAGCTTACCTTTAATTAGGTTTGACATCTTGATGTTAATATTTCCTCCTTATTAGAGGAGTTTTCAAACGCTGCACATTTATTCTTACTTGGCCAGTTCTGCATGTAAATTTCTAGTTAGAATTTTAAATAAGTTTCTACAATTGAATATTAAGAATGGAAATTAGCCCATGTTTTCCAGAATACCAAGACTTCTTCCTGAGGCTTTGCAGATTCTTGTTTAACTGGATTTTGACAAAAGTGAGCAATAGCCTTTGGACAGGAGCTATCTCATGACAATGTAAGTAAATACATAATGCAGCAACATTTACATGCACTAGAAATTACTGCCAACAATTGTAGCAGCAAACCTGAATAACTTTATTTTAAGATAGCTTTCTTAATGTTAATATTATATGAAATATTTTATAAGGAAGATGCATTCTTATAATAGGCATAAGAATATTACATCTCTTTTCTATTTCATTATTTTTTTCCCTTTTTTTTTTTTTTTTTTGTTTTAAACAGGACTTTTTAACAATAAAGATACAGCAAGGGTGGGGAACCTTTTTCATCCTGGGGGGGGGGTCATTCTGAAAATTAGTATCAGCTTCAAGGACCACACAGAAGTTGGGAGTGGGGTGTTTTAAGACATGTGCTCAAGAAAAGGAGGGTCCAGATCATGGACCTGTGCTATGGATCTTTCTTCTATCTATGGCCATTTTTACATAGGGTGAAAACAGACATGACGCTAACCACCCTTGATGGTCATGTATACATGTTTCAGGGCTGCATAGGGCACCAATACAGCCCTGCAACATGCATAAATAACCACCAAGGGTGGTTAAAGGGTGGTTAGCGTCATGTCTGTTTTCACCCATAAACAGAGGTGGGTGGGGGATGGGTGTTTGGCCACGGTAGGTGTGTGTCTTTTTACATGGACACCCACCCACCTCCACCCACGGAACCTACTCCAGTTTTCCTGAGGGCTCCGTGGGTGGAGGTGTGTGTGTGCCGGGAGCGCGCATGCACAAACACTCACTGCCCGTGGTGTTTTCACGGGCGCACACCTGGCGTACACCCATCCCCAGCTGTTTACATGGATGCCCCCCCTCCCCCAACACCTGCGGGAACACCAGGCGGGGGGTGTCCATGTAAAAACAGCCCGTGTGTGTGTGCCCTCAGCTTTGCTCATTTAACCTGAGCCCAGTTTCGCAGTTTTTTGGTGTAGGAATTGGATCCAGGGGCCAGATCCAGGAACAGGAAAGGGGTTACATAAAAACTTGCTTCATGCCACATTTGGCCACTGAATCTGCGGTTCCCCAACCCTGAGATACAGGATTTGTTAAAGGAGCTTTGATGCACTTCTGTATCGTTGGGTTTTTCCCTCCGTGGGGAGAAAGGGATTTTGGATTCTACACACAGCCCTATAGACTTCAACACTTTCAAACATAGTTGTCCTCACCAACTAGAAGTGCAACACTTTTCTTGGAAATCAAAGGCTGCAGATACCCATGTCTTCCAGAGGCAGATTCTTCCCTAAGAGAATCTAAGAGCTCCAAAGTGAGAGACTTTCTGAGAAAGGATAATGCAGCACTTTTTGAATAAGTCAACAATCATTATAACCTGGAACATCATGAAGGAGGAACGTTACCGTCTATTCCAGAAAAATTAGTTTAAAAACCGTGCCCATTTATGAATCAATCATAAAATTCACCATGTTTTACTAGTCGGTATGAGTTAAGTCAAATGTGCTTTCCATAGAGGCCAGCCAAATTACAAAGTCCAGCTCAACTGCTTTAAAATAGCTTGCTGGTTATTCCTTATTTCAAGCCCTTTTCCCATTCGTTAAACCTTTGTGACAATTCTATCTTTGACAACCTTTATGTAACAGTCACTTCAGTCAGCAGATATGCCTACGTTTTTAGCATGGAACTAAAAGGATTTTTTAAAAAATATTATTTTCTATAAAACAAATGAAAAAAACACCTCAAAACAAACAAACGAGGAAAACTTGGCCTTCTCCTTTCTCGGGAGGAGAGAAAATTACTGCATTCAGGCTTTATAGAAAAAATGCAAATGAAAAACTCCAGGAAGTCTTTGTGCATACAATGTCTCGACAACAAACTACTTCCAAAGTGTATAATGCTAGTTGCAGTAATTTCAAACATTCAAGCACAACAGAGTAGATTTAAATGATGCCTGGGGCTCAGCTTCTAAATATTTCTTGAGGTGCCCAAGAGGTCTAAATTTCAAACATTCTGTTCTTCCAATGTTTCCACCGTCATTAACAAAAGCTGTGGAGCGTGCAGCCTTTTGGGAAATCTGGCCAACTGCATGACCATGCAAGTATGGCCTTGGAATATCTCAGGCTAGGCCCTCTACACATGTTGGTCCATAGTTACGGACCTGTGTTCACTGTATTTTCCCCAGTGGTGGCAACAGGGGAAAATGCAGTGAACATGAATCCCTGCCCACAATATTAAGAGAGAGAGATTTACAGAGATTTGACCTTTTATTAAAAGTAATAAACAAACCAACAACCACTGTGCCTCTCTCAGGTATCCACTCTGTCTTAACTGAAGTTCTGAGTATGGAAAACACGCTAACTGACGCTGTCAGGAATGAGGCAAGTAGGCACTTCATTGGGAAAGTCTGCCAGTAATGCAACCCCTCATCTGAATGCCAACACAAAAGGCTTCAATAAAGCACCAAGACTTGTAATTAAAGCTATGCCATGGATTTTTACAGAGTTTGAGCAATTCTTGGAACCAATAATTGCTTTCCAAAGTGGTCGTGAATCTGTATACAAAAGTGAAATTAGCACACACTTTGTAGCTTGAAAGCTTGCGAATGTACTCCAGTTCCTAGTGCAGGAACTCCTAATGCTCTCTTGCAGTACTGGTTCTAAATTTAAGTTTTAAAGACAAAATCAGTGAATAGTTCCGTGCATAAAACAATCAAGGTAAGCTGGTTATTACTTATTTCTATTTAATCAAATTTGAGAACTACTCAGAAATCACTTGCCATGATGAATCCCTGAATACATAAGCTCTGCTCCCTCCTTTGCAACCTTCAGAGCCCTCCTGAAAACCTACCTCTTCCACCAGGCCTTCTCTACTTCTTCACCTCCATCGATTGCTTCTTTATAATAAATAATAATACATTTTATTGACATAGTGCCCCTCCACTCCCATCCCACCCTGCTGATCCATTTTAAAGCAGTTTGAAGAAAGACATTTTTTCCTCAAGGGGATCCTCTATAAGCATCTGCATAATAAATAATAATAACAATAATAAAAAATAATGAATAAAGTCTTCAGGTGCTTTTTAAAGGCGAGGAGGAAGAAGCTGAGATGACTATCTGGAAGGACCACTACAGCAAAGGCCCAATCATTCAGGATCTCTAAACAGCTGTCAGGATCTCTAAACATCTCCCCTTCTTACTCTTCTCCTTATATTGTCCCATTCTTCAGGAGCCTTCCTTCTAATTTAACTAAGCATGTGCAACTGAAGCTTCTCAGCTTCGTTACTGTGACCCTGTCCCTCCCTAGGCACACTTCCACTTGTCCATTCTCGATTGGGGCAGGAATCTATATAATCAGGATGGTTCATCATTGGCTCGGTGCTGGCCCTTTCCCTGGAGTTAAAGCCAAAGCCCGAGTATCTTCAGAAGGCAGTGTAGACCTTTTTATTTGGCCAGGGTTTTGGGGGGTGGGGATAGGGTTAAGGAGGCAATGGTTTTAATGAGATTTTATTTGGTTTTAATTGAATTTTTCATATATGTATTGTGAGCCACCCTGAGCCTATGGGAAAGGGTGGGATGCAAATCAAATAAATGAACAAAAATATATAATATATAAATTATGAATAATCATGAATAATAACCAAAATCGTTATCTTTATATAGCGCCCCCCTGCCATGGCACTCGGAGTGCTTTACATATAACTAATAAACACAACTTTTAATTCTCACAACAAGTAAGTATGGCCTGACCACTTGCAAGCACGCCCCAGGTACAGAGGTGTGTTTTGTGCTCCTGCATCAGAGACAGGAAGCAGCCCAATGACCATAGTTATGCTGCACGCCAATGCCTCTGCAGATGCCTCCACCAATTGCTTCTTTATAATAAATATTAAATTATTTAGCCACGATCTTCTGGTGGCTAAATCTAATCGCCTCTACTCCATTCTTGTCCTTCTTGACCTCTCTGCTGCCTTCGATATTTCCCTTGTCCACGCCCTGGTCATCTCTCGCCTCGATTACTGTAACCTCCTTCTCACTGGCCTCCCCCACTCTCACCTTTCTTCCCTTATCTCTGCCGAAAACTCTGCTGCCAGGGTCATCCACCTCACCCGTTGCTTCGACCATGTGCAGCCTCTCCTCTCCTCTCTTCACTGGCTTCTCCTTCCTGAACGAATCCTGCACAAGCTCCCAGTCTTCATCTACAAAGCTCTTCACAACCTTGCTCCCCCCTACCTCTCTGCGCTAATTTCCCTCCATACTCCAGTTTGTGAACTCTGCTCCTCCTGTCTCTTATACACATCTAGATGTGTATAAGAAACAACCTACACCCACTGCAAGTGGTGTTTACACAGATGCCTCCACCCATATCCACCCAGCGAAACTGGGTGGAGGCATCTTGTGTGAAAAGGGCCCATGTTGCAAGTGTTGCCCTGTACCATGTATAATAAAATGTAACACCCATTTTATCGGTGTTAGTGTCTGTGCAAAAAGAGCCCTAGATTTAAAACAAGCCTCGTTACCATAGTTACCAAGGCATACAAGCTCAAGGAGAACAGAAGATCATGATGACCAAGGAGAACCATGGGAGAGGTTCATGGCAGTCCAGGGGACTATTCCATTGGTTACATGGGATTTTTATAGAAGTAATGATGTCAAACGCAAGATGTGATGGTAGCCAATCAATTCATGAATTCTTATTAATTAAATATTAATAACTGCCAATAGGATTTCAAAAATGGGCTCATGCACTACTTACGCACGTATACAATTATAAATGTGTTTACAACTTTTGTGGCTAAAATGTTGTGAATTCAAACCTGTACATTCACCCTAGAAATATCTTGTTATTGAGTTACTTTGAACCCAATTTTGCAACACACTAAGATGTCTCATCTTTTGTTTGCCTTTACTTGCCTTTCTATAAACTCAAATACATGTTTACTGGAAATTTGCTGAGGAGTTCAGAAGTTTACTTGAGGAAAGCTATCCTGTATATGCCAAAGCGATAAGGCCTGTATGTCCAAACTATAGCCAATATGTTAAATGTATCCCACTGGGTCGACGGATGTCTGCGAGTGCTCAACCCTGATTTTCACAAGTGTTTGCTCCCAGCCAACACCCATCTCCACCCACTGCCGGTTGCTCTGTGGGTGGGGGTGGATGATGGGTGTTAACCAGGAGCAAACACTCACCAACACCCACCGAAAGTGGCGTTTACACAGACGCCCCCACCCAACTCCACCCAGGGAAATGCTCCCCACCCACCGGCCAACACCCATCTCCACCCAGAGGAACTGGGTGAAGGCATCATGTGTGCACAGGGCCCATGGAGATTGGCTGCAGTGGTGCCCTACAACATGTATAATAAAATGTAACACCCATTTTATGAGTGTTAGAGCGTCTGTGTAAAAAGGGCCTTAGAGTTGGGTGTCATCAACATATCAATGGCACTTCGCTCCGAAACTCTGTACGATCTCTCCCAGCAAACTCAGATACACATTGAACAGGAGGGAGGACAAGACAGAATTTTTCTGGATTCCAGAGCGGAGGCCCCAAGAAGACGACAAGCAGTTGCCCATCACCACCCGCTGGGACCTCCCTGACAGAAATTAATGGAACCACTCAAAAGGAGGCCCACATACCCCTGCCAGGTGGTAAAGTCGTATCAGCCACAGCCCTTGATCAACTGTATCAAAGACTGCCAAAAGGTCTAACATGATCAACAGAGTACAATATCCTTTGTCGAACCGTAGGAGTAGATCAATGACCAAGGCAAGAAGTGCGGTCTTATACACAAGAAATTCATATACTTAATGTGCTGATCGCAAAAGTAATATAAATTTTTAAATGTGTTTATTTTGGGTGCAGAATGGGAGCCTTTGGAACTGGACAGAATATAAATAAATAATTCTTTATTTATTTGATAAATATCAAATAAATGAGGTGAGCCAGTTGATGCTTTTCCCCCCTGAATTCATATTTTAATGGTTTAATTATTATTATTTTATTTTATTCATTTATACCCCACCACCATCCTTCCTCTAGCAGCTCGGGGTGGTTCAGAACCAGAAATACAAAATGCAATTATCATAAAACCAAAATAAAACAAATATATAAAAACAAGTGTATAAAATCATAATAAAAAGAAGGCAGAATGTGTACAAAGAATTTTAAAAACCCACCCCCAAACCTCCTCTTACCTCTTACCTCCACCAAATGCCTGGTGGAAGAGCCACGTCTTCCACAGATGGTTGAAAGATCGCAGGAGTCGGGCTGAGGCAGAAACTCACCGGGAGGGAGTTCCACAGCACTTGTGCTGCCACCAAGAACGCCCGCTTGTCAGTCCCCACTTGATGATACCGGGGGACCTCCAGGAGGGCGCCTCCCAACGACCGCAGGGACTGCCCCGGGGCCTGGGAAGGGAGGCAACCCTAGTTATCTGAGGGATTAGGCCGTTTAGTACATTATAGGTTAAAAACAGCACTTTGAATCGGGCCCAGAAGACTAATGGCAACCAGTGCAGGGCCCAGAGCACAGGTGCAATGTGCTCCCAGCGACCTCTCCCCGTAAGGAGGCGGGCCACCGCATTATGCACCAGCTGTAATCTCCGAACCATCACCATGGGCAGTCCCACGTAGATGGCATTACACTAATCCAGCCTCAACAAATGCATCGATGATGCTGGTGAGGTCAGAGTCCAAGACAAACAGCTGGAGCCACCTCACCAGATTATACAATACATACAATTATACAATAAAACTGTATTTTATATTTCTGCAAGCTGCCCTGAGCTTTCAGGAAAGGGTGGAGTAAAAATATTAAGAAATAAAACCAATCAATCAATAAATCCTGCTGTCTTGTTGCTATCCCAGTGTCTGGAGGCTGTGGCGTAATGGATGTGGCAGAGCAGACTGAAGCTCAACCCCGGTAAGACAGAGGTGATGTTGGTGGGGAGAGCGAGGAAGGAAGTGGCCCCTGGTTGTGGGGGTTCACCCTCCGATAGCTCAGCAGGTTCGGAGTCTGGGGGTGGTATTGGATGCAGATCTCCGCCTGGAGCGACAGGTGGAAGCAGTGGCGAAGGCCGCTTTCCGCCAGTTATATCTGGTGCGGAGGCTGCGACCGTACATCTCCGGACCGGACCTGGCCTCCCTCATCCATGCCTTTGTCACCTCAAGACTGGACTTCCGCAATGCGCTCTACTTGGGGCTGCCCTTGTTCCTGGTTCGGAGGCTGCAGTTAGTGCAGAATACAGTGACCCGGCTCCTGTCGAGGACAGGTCATCGGGAGCAAATAACACCTGTGCTCCGGACTCTGCACTGGATGCCAATAGCATGCCGAGCCAGGTTCAAGGTATTGGTGTTAAACTATAAGGCCCTTCAAGGTCTGGGCCGCTCGTACCTCAGGAACCGCCTCGCCCTCCGTGCCCCAGAGCGGCTCGTTTGTCTGCCGGGGGTGCCTTCTTGGAGGTCCCCCATGTTAAGCGGGGGGCCACGATGGAGAGGGCATTCTTGGTGGCCGTGCTGCATCTTTGGAATTCCCTCTCGGAGGAAGCTCGCCTGGCCCCAAGCCTTTTAACATTCCGGCGAATTTGCAAGACCTGGCTGTTCGCCCAGGCCTTTGGTGAGGGGGGGAGGGGTTTTTATCTTCCTCCACCCGTATTTATTGTATTACGTGATTTTTGTTGCCTTAGCCTGTTTTAACTGTTGTGTTTTTATGAGTGTTTTAAAATATTTTTATAATTGTATTTTTTATATTTTTGAAACTGTTAGTCGCCCCGAGCTGTTTTCAGGAGGGGCGGGATATAAATTGCTGAAATAAATACATACATACTACTGAGGTCAATAGAACTTCCCCTTGATTTCAATGGAATTAGGGTTGCACACCTCTACACTTGTAACTAAAGACATTGCTTCCAACCTGCTATAAACAGCAGGGAGTTGCTGGTCTGTGGCTGCTAAGCATACACAGAAGAGAACACAAAATTCCCTCCACCAATTTGGTACTGGGGCCAAAACTTAGTTTAATTTTTGGATGAAAAATAACTTTAAACAAAATCAACTGATTAATTAAAAAAAAATTTTTTAAAAAAAATGTCTCGGCAATCCAGCGCTTAATTTGGACCACTGCTTTGCCAAAAATATGCTTGTTGGCAAACAAAGAAGATATGCTCATAACTTTACTAGGTTCCTAGGGCACAGGGTAAGCTAAAAGTTACTGACTGATCAACTGATCTAACTCAAATCCTTTGCCTTCTTTTTGTTAAACCTCAAATGGAAGAGGTTTCATTTTGCACACAGGAAAAACCGCTAATGACTGTGTATAATATCCAGGGCTGGGCTGTAAAGGCCCACTTAACAACTTGCCACAGGCAAGTAGAATTTGAAAGTTAGTGTATGGTGGTTATTTTTTTTTTTTATAGCCCTACATGCAGTGCTGAACTCAGGACCTGGAGCTGGAACTATGTAGGAGGCTCTCCTATTCCTCTCACTCAGATGATCAGCAGGGAGCTGAAGAGATATCTTCAGCAGTAAACCTGAGTGCATCTTCTGCTGCCCCCTTAACTTCTAAGCCCAGCTAGTGGAAGGCTTTTCTCCCCCTTAAACAGTCTTGATTATATTTCTCTTCTTCTTGAAGATACAAGGCTTAATAATTCTAAGTCGTTTGTTGCCCACATAGTGCGAGAAACGAAAGTACAGTTGTGGCTGGAAGCATGTACACCTATCTTTGCTCTGATACTTAAAAAGTGTACTCATGGTCACAGTCCTACTTGGTGAGAGGGAATTATGACTCCCTTTGAGTACAAAAGAAAGGAGTAAGGTTTTTAGTTAGCGGGTTTGTCAATCTTATCCTCATCCATTTTTGTGCCTGTGAACGAGCAGTTATATGGATTACATTTAGCGAAGTATTCCATTGCAAGGACTGATTTGTGGATGCACAGGCAGTCGATCATAATAACACTAGAAAAAGGAAACTCCTACCCACAAAAAGCTGCTCTACATGGTTAAGTACAGGTTTCCAATCTAGTTAAAAAAATAAACGAATCTTCGTTTGAAATTTGCTCCTATAGACACAATTCCACTTTGGATAGGGTTTTTTTGTTTTCTTTTTAATCCTCTTTTAGAAGTGACAACCAAACTGTGTGCAGTTCTGGTCGCCCCATCCCAAAAAAGACATTGTAGAACTAGAAAAGGTAAAGAGAAGGACAATGAAATGAGCAAGGGTATGGAACGGTCCCATATGAAGAGAAGACTGATAGGTTGGGGATCTTCAGCTTGGAGAAGAGACAACTGAGGAGGGCTATTATAGAAGCTTATAAAATCAAGAGTGGTGTGGAACACTTAAATAGGAAGTGGTAATTTACCCTCTTTAACATTACTAGAACAATGAGACAGTCTATGAAATTAACTGGCAGAAGATTTAAAATGAATAAGAGAAAGTATTTTTTTTCCCCACTCAGTGCAGAGTTAACATGTAGAATTTATTGCCAGAGGCTGTAGTCATAGCCGGTTGTGTAGCTAGTTTTAAAAAGAGATTGGATAAGTTCTTGGAGGATAGGACCCTTAATGGCTATTAGCCAAGTAGGTTTTGGGAACGTAACCTCTTACTGTTGAGGGCTGGAACAACAGGGAATGGATTGTCCATTGTGACCTGTTGGGTATTTCTTCGAAGAGCCAGAGATTGCCCAGTCAAAGACAGGATGCTGGGGTGATGGGCTGTTGGGTTTGACCCAGTACAGCACTACTTATATTCTTATGTAAGTAGTGGCTTTCTATTTTGGATATAGAAAGCCTTTTGTTAATGTTTCATTACCCATGTCCTCTCTTTAAAGTTATTCAGACTTACAGAAAATAACCCTGACGCATCCCTGATGACCTATAACACAAATCAGGAAATTGTTATTTCTGATTTTCTCAGGACAATTTCAGATGTCCAGAAAACCTTGCAGAAATTAACTGGTGGTAACCTGGTAGAGCATTTACAGCGGGGTTGTTGTGATATCTGAACTTCTGGACCATGGTTTACCATGTCACATTGCATAACCTTGTTGCAAACTTCCTTCCACTAGCTTACTGCTGGCTGTTTCCGACAGACATTTTTTGGACATCTGAAAGCTTCCCCTTTCTCTGGACTGTACACAAACCAGATACAAATGGTCTATTACATTACACGTTAAACTTCTTTGGACTGTGCCAACTTAACATTACTCCAGTTTTTCTCAGACTCTGGAACAATCACAAGAAATAATCTGCCTTGCCATCTGTATCTTACACGTTTCTGAGTTCAGGTGGTAACATGGCAACAACTGTATGCGCATTATAAATATTACAGGGGTGAAACCAAGAGCTGTCCCAACCACATCCAACCCTCTACAGTGGTTATTTAAGTAGTGTAACATATAAGCCTCAGGGACACCTTGTTATGCTTTCTTATGCACTCAAAACAAGGACACTTTCACGTTACCAGGGAGGCAGGGAATCCTCCGTAATGGTGACTGAAGCTCTATTTTCACAGAAATTAGCACACGGGGGAATACACTAATCCACTTTTATCCCCGGAGAATGCTGGCGCATGACTGGGTCCCCCAATGTAGCTTTTACAATGATGGGTGCTCTCTTGGGATAAGAGTGCAATAGCACATTCCCACGTGTACTAATTCCCATGACAACAGAACCACAGCTGCCATCATGGAAGTTTCCCTATCTCCCCAGTAACATGTGAAAGTGACCCAAGACAGATGAGTCAGAGTTAGAAGGAATTTCAAAGGCCAACTATCCCAAGCATCTGCTTAGATGCAGGAGGACCTCCCCTTTCTCTAAATGATGCTCACCCTTCCTGTTAGTTGACCCCCAAAGAAACAATTTGTGATCCTCTTACTCACTTCTTGATTTAACGTTATGCCCCCCACCCAAAAGCCCTATTGTACATTGGAAACTTTAGAACTCAACCATCTTACGTCATATCTGAAAATGTGCGTCCACTTCTAGTATTGGTGACGAGTCTGACACTGGCAATGATGATTTGCTAAAAGTGTACGGAAAAGGGAATCTGAAGGAACATTCACATGTAATTAACTTGTATAAAGAGATAAAATGCTTCCATTTTTTCATACTATGGCTTTTGGTCTAGCTGAAATATTTTCTTTTGTAAGACAACTCACAGGCTTATGCAGAGCTTTTTACAATGCTCATTGCTTTATACCACTGGTTTCTAGGAATTCTCTTTAGAGCTATGTATGTATCAGGATACCCTCCATAATGGCCGTTTTCACACAAGACACTCTCTACCCACTATATATGTTGCAGGGCTGCAGTGTTGACCCATGGGTGCCCTGTAACACATACAGTGGGTGGGAGGTAGGTGGGGAGCGTCTTGTGTGGAAACGCCCAATGCGTGTAACTACAAATACATTATAGACCAGAGATAGGCATTTGGTGGTTTGCAAGCTGCATGCGACTCTCCGCCCACCCCCACTCCCCCTTGCCGTGGCTTCTGGTCAGAAGGTCCTGCCTGGGAGTGTGGTCCTGCTCCTCCCTTAGCACCATGAGTAAGTGCTGCCGCCATTTTGTTTTAATCAGTTGATGGTGCTGCAGGTACAGGAAGAGCAAGTTCTAACCAAAGGGAAGGGAAGGCTTGCTACCCTCCACACAGCATCTTCTAGCACCCTATCTGGCAACTAGCAGCAGAGGAAAATGTACTGCTGGAGTCTCTGGCATCTTCCCACACTGCTGAACTCCCCAGGAGCTGGGAAGGTAGCGGCGGATGTCACACTGCCCCTGCCTGGCTTTGAAGCCCTGCCCCTGTACTGGATTCAGGCAGGAGAAAGCAGTAAGCTATGGAGAAGGTAATCTGGGAGAGGCTTTCAAATCTCACTGTATCTTTCCCAAACCCCAGGAAGCTTCCTGTTCTGTTCAGCTGTCCAGGAGTCAGGAGATGAGTGGTCAAGAGAGCCCCAAACTTCCCTGTCCACTCTGCTATCTAAAGTGCTAGGGAGAGTGGTGGAGAAAGTCACTTTGGGTAAAAACAAATGTGACGGTGGGCTGGGAAGATGCGGTGGACATGGTCCAGGCCAGGGCACTGAAAAAACATGCGCCTGGTCGGGCTGTCGGCCACACAGCGCAGGGGCAGGGAGAATAAAGAATGTGTGGTTGGCCCTGCCCCCATACTTCACCCAGCGCTCCACCCTTATCATGACAGGCAGCCATGCTGGCCATGGCAGCCCCAACCCAGGTGGGCCGTACTAGCCCACTGTTGCCCAGTTGGGTGGGCTGTGACCTCGGAGGTTTTCTGAGGTCACAGTCCAGACTATCCACTGACAGCAGAAACATCTAGCGGCACAGCAGCTTGGGGACTGGACGGGAGCAGTGGTAGAGAGAAGAACTTGTGGAGCCTGTGCTGGGGCCGGTAACAGCGGACCCCGCGGTGCTATGCTGAGTAGGGGGCTGGACCTGAACATGGGGGTTGGTGACTTTGTGTGGGGACGTTTGGGCGCCATGCCCCCTCTGGGGAGCTTATGATTGAGGACATGCCCTGTCAGCCTCTCTCGTGAGGGCAGTTGCCATTGCCCCCTTTCCCCTGGAAACTGGGATAGAGGGATGTTTTCATTTCCCTCCCTGGGAGCCCAGGAATCATCGGCGGGCTGGGGGACGCCCACCTATCAGCTGCAGCATGATGCTGGTGCCTCCACCCCCAAAAAGGGGGCAGGGCCCGGGGAAGTTGGCTTCCGGGTC
The DNA here is from genome assembly GCA_003113815.1 of Sphenodon punctatus. Lineage (NCBI taxonomy): Eukaryota > Metazoa > Chordata > Lepidosauria > Sphenodontia > Sphenodontidae > Sphenodon > Sphenodon punctatus. The sequence continues at coordinate 1,059,987 of QEPC01014204.1, forward strand.
GCTCCTTCAAGTCCCGAGAGTCACTGGCTGGCATGCCAGCAGCCGTCCTGGGAGCCCATGCCAAAGGGGTACATCCAAAGGGGCTTGCCCTTTGTTGTTGCCCTTCGGCGGGGGCTGTCAGATGGACCCGATGTATGTAGTGGGAAGAGGAATATGTAGCGTGGAAGGACTCTCCCTCCTGGTGAGAGCAGGTTGTATGGGAAGATGGAAGGTGTATCATTTGTAATTAATTTGTGGGTTGGCTAGGATTATATTGTGTATGCAATCCTAGATTAGTGTGTGTGTTGGGGGGTTGTTATTGGTCCTATTGATATTTGAATTATTTGATGTTTATTTGTATTATGCATTGTAATATTTTTGTGTTGTGAGCCGCCTCGAGCCATCTGTGATGGGAGAGGCGGGATATAAATTAAAAGTGAAATGAAATGAAACATTGCCCGGGGCAATCCCAGGCTAATATCTGGCGGCACTTGCACACACATGCAGGCTAGGTCCGTGCCAATGCGGGCCATAGTGCCCCCTGCTGTCACATCTATTTTTACCCGCTGTCCCTGCCTCCAGCCCAGTCTCCATACTGATTAGTTCCAGACAGAAGTAAATTACGAGGAGGGAGGACTTTCAACTCAAACTGTGTCCTGCCCAAGCCCTGATGAGCTTCCTGCTCCACCATGGTGTCGAAGAGCAATGGGAGGGTTGGTGAGGGGAAGTCAGCTGAGTCCTGGGGATCTGAGGGTGTTTATAGATCAGACAAGAAAGGAGGCTGATCCTTGGATCAGCCGCCTTTCTTTGCGCTCGTCTAAACATTGAGGCAGGATCTTACCCTGCGTCTGAACGGGCAGGCGATCCTGCCCCCTCAGACGCGGGTCCCCGGAGTGCTGGCTTCACGCCGCACTTCCGGGTTCCCTGGGCAAGTGCGCATGCGCGGAAGGGCGCGCATGCGTACAAAGACTCTGCGCCGTGTCTGAACATCAGACACGGCATACAGAGGAAGGCGGGGGGGAAATGACGGCATTTAACGATCCCGCTTGTAAGCGGGATCGTCTATAAACGCCCTGAGAGGGAGGGAGGTGTCACTGGGATCGGGGTCCCCCGCAAAGGGATCAAATGGTAATATTACTTATGAATGCCTTAAAATGTGTGTTTTAGCTCGCTATGAAGTGACACCAGAAGTGTACAGAGAGTGATTTAGATCTCTTAAAATTGAGGGGATAACCCACAAGGAATATGCATGTAAACTGAAAGATAGCTTGCTTCAATGGGTTAAGGGAAAGGGTATAAAATCTTTTGAAGAAATGTTAGAACTTGTTGCTTTAGAACAGTTCTTGAATGCATGTTCTATACCTGTTAAATCACGGGTTCTAGAGAGAAAGGTGATTACACTTGAAAAGGCAGCTGAGATTGGGGACGAGTATATGTGTACCAGGGCCCAATTTCAAGCCAAGGTCCCAAGGGGGAAGGGGCTCAATCAAAATCCCAGGGCAACAAGAAATATAACCCCGATTACAAAAGATACTGCCGACCTAAACAAAACAGGGAAGGCCATGAGGCACCCCAAGGGGCTGGAGGAGGCCAAGGGGGAAACAGCAGGTCTCCCCAAAACAAGCCCAGGGGAGGATCAGGGGGAAGAAGGGGCGGAGATCTCCAGGCTCAAGGGCCAAACTCACCTCAGACCCCTAGGGTGGGCCATGGGAATTGCGACTAGTGCCAAAAGCCAGGGCAAATATCAAGGAACTGCCCAGACAGAGAGAGTGGGGAAAAAACCTCAGTACGGGCAGAGGTTTACTTCCTATCCATAGAGAAACCAAACCTAGAGGGGTCGCTGGCTTCCTACAAATTCACAAATGTGAGGGAAGAGAAAGGGAAGCAAATGAGAGGGGCTAAGATTAACAATGTACCCTGCATAGGATGGAGGGATTCTATGGCAGAAATGTCAGTAACCAGCAGAAGGGTGATACCAGAGGAGCGTATCCATCCAAGTAAAACAATTATCATTGAAGGGGTGTCTGGATCTACACCAGCTTCCATTGCAAAAATAGAATTGGAATGGGAAGGGCTGAAAGGACCCATGGAAGTGGCAGTAGTAGATAATTTGAAGCATGACCTTTTAATAGGAGATGATTATGGGGGTGGCATACAGCCATGGCAGCTAGTCAGGCCTGCCAGGAAGAAGAGGCCAAATCAATGCAACACCCTGAAGCAAGGGAAGAACAGGGACAGGAGTCTGGGAGGGAACCGGACACCGGGGTCGTGAGGAACAGAGCCCTGAGAACCAAACTATGTCCATTTGTGTAGCCTCTACCAACACAGAGCCAGAAACCCCTTACAAACAGACCACACCCAGGAAAGGTCCCAGAGCAGAGGAGGTGCTTACGGACCAGAGTAGGCACGATCCAAGTCCAGATGTACAACCCTCAGACTTGGCAAAAGCCAGGGCGGCACTGACTGAACCCCAGCCAGAGTTCAGAGCGCAGATAGAAACTGACATTACGCTGTCAAGGATCATGGAAGAGGCCACAGGCAGCTCCTCAGCAAATCAGGACAGAGGTATTTTCAAATGGGAGCGGGGATTGCTGCAAAGAGTCCCACCCCAGGGAGACAGAGGCTACCCCAATAAACAACTGGTAGTGCCACAACAGTTTAGAGGGGATCTATTAAAATTAGCGCACACATGCGTCTTTGCAGGACACTTAGGAGTCTCAAAGACACTGAGCCGGCTAGAAGCCCTGTATTATTGGCCAAGGGTTTATAGGGATGTAAAAAGTTATTGCCAGACCTGTGATCCCCGCCAGAAGTACAACAAGGGAACAGGCCTTAAGAAGGCCCCTTTTCATTCCCTGCCCATAATTGAAGTCCCTTTCCTCAGAGTGGCTATGGACACTGTAAAGAAGCCTTCAAGAACTGGGAAGAAATACTTACTAGTTTTGACAGACTTCGCTACCACATACCCTGAAGCTGAAGTCTCACTAATATAGAGGCACCTGCAGTTACAGACGCTCTGATAATCATATTTAGCAGAGCAGGTTTCCCTGACAGACAGAGGCTCCAATTTTACGTCTAAGATATTTAAACACCTATGGAAAATATGTGACGCAGCTCACCTTACGGCAGCACCTTATCATCCACAGACAAATGGGCTTGTGGAACGCTTTAATGGCACGCTTAAAACGATGCTAGTCAAATATATGGAGCGCAAAGCAGGCAATTGGGATAAATTGATCCCGTTTTTACTATATGCGTATAGAGAAGTCCCACAAGAATCTATGGGCTTCTCACCATTTGAACTACTCTTTGGGAGGAAAGCAAGGGGACCCCTAGACCTAATCAGAGACTCCTGGGAAGGTGATATGGAGATTGAAGGGGAACCCATAGCAAGATATGTCCAAAACCTCAGACATAACATTAGGGAAATTTTATTTATTTATTTATTTTTATAAATTTTTACCCCGCCCCTCCTGCCATGCAGCTCGGGGTGGCTTCCAAACATTTAAAATACAATAAAATCAGTTTAAAATTATCATAAATATTATAAAATATTAAGACAGGGCTAAGATACACTCTAAAAACCAAAAATAGGTGGGGGAACTAAAACCCCCCACCCTACTCACCCTCCCTCCCAAAGGCCTGGGCGAACAGCTAGCAGAAGCCAAAGGGAACCTTGAAGAGAGTCAGGGGAAACAAAAACAGATATAGGATGGTACTGTCAAGGTGAGGACTTATGAACCAGGAGATTTAGTCCTCATTATGAAGCCTTCAAACAAAGTAGGAGGACTCGCATCTTGGGAAGGCCCCTACCAGATACTGGAAAGAAAAAATGAAGTCACATACTGGGTTGATAAACCCAACACCAAAGCGGGGGCCCAAGAATCCCACGTGAACAGGATTAAAATCTATCATGCTTGGGGAACAGAAGTAATATGGTCTGTCTGGCGGAGGGAGATAGCTCACCGGACAACCTGCATACACCCTTACTTGACCTTTTGCAAGACACAAAAGGAGATCCGCCACTGGAACCTGTAAATGTCTCCAGCGAGTTGAGTGATTCACAGAGAAGGGAAATCCTAGAAGTTCTGGGGCAACATAAGGAAATTTTTGCCAACAAACCATGCAGGACCGATCTCATTGTACGCAGAATAGACACAGGGACCAGTCAGGTCAGGACCCTTTCGTACAGTGTACTCAGACACAGAATGAAATACAGGAGATGTTAGAACTGGGGGTAATAAAAATTGCTGAGGGAGAGTGGGCAAGTCCAGTGGTGTTAGTCCCCAAGCCAGATGGGACAGTTCGGTTCTGTGTAGATTATAGGAAGCTGAATGTCATAACTACATCAGACGCGTACCCAATGCCCAGGAGAGATGCTATCTTAGATCAGATCGCAGAGGCCCAGTTCTTAACCACCCTCGATCTCACAAAGAGATACTGGCAGATTAGCCTAGATCCCCAGTCACAAAAGAAAACTGCATTCATCACAGACGTGGGACTGTATGAATTCAGTTATGCCCTTTGGACTGAAAAACAGCAGGGCCACGTTCTAAAGATTAATGGACCCCCTGCTAGACAAATTCCGGGATGTTGCATCAGCTTACATAGATGATGTGGTGATTTTTTTAGCAATTCTTGGGAGGAACATGTGAAACAGGTAGACACGATACTAGATCAACTCCAGACAGCAGGGCTCACAGTAAAGGTGTCCAAGTGTAAAATTGCAATGAGCCAAGTCACATATCTGGGATTTCAGGTGGGGAGTGGGAAGCTTAGTCCCCTACCGGACAAGATAGAAGCCATCACTTTATGGCCCGTACCCACAATGAAAAAGCAGATCCTGCGTTTCATTGGCATGTCAGGCCATTATAGACGCCATGTACCACATTTCAGCTCTATCACTGCTCCTATGACAGATCAGTGCAAAAAGGGGCTGCCTAACAGAGTACAGTGGTCCGCAGCATGCCAGGAAGCTTTTGACGAGCTGAAAGCAGCTCTATCCAAAGCACCCGTACTTAGACATCCAGACTTCGAAAAGGAATTTTAGGTCTGGATGGATGCATCTGACTCAGGGCTGGGGGGCAGCCCTAATGCAGGTGGGAGAAGATAACCCAAGGTACCCCATTGCTTACTTTAGCAAGAAGCTGCTGCCACGAGAAAAAACTCTAGCTGCCATTGAAAGGGAAGGTCTAGCTATTGTATGGGCTGTGGGTAAGCTGAAATCATACTTATGGGGCAGAAAGTTCACCATGTACACTGACCATTCACCCCTAGCTTGGCTAAACAAGGTGAAGGGCTCCAACAACAAGCTCTTGCGATGGAGTTTAGCATTACAAGATTTTGATATGACAATTAAACATATTAAAGGCAAAGAGAACGTAGTTGCAGATGCCCTGTCTCGCAGAGAGGACACAGACTGACATGTTCCAGGATTGGAAGTGATCCAACCCTTCTCACATGTTCTTGAAGTGGGGGGGGCGTGTCATGGGGAAAAGGGGGCAACAGTCATTTGGGGTAATGGGACACAGAATTTGGGGTACTGGGGGTAAATATGGCTACTAACAAGGACAGCTAAAGATAAATACTAGAAGATTGTGAGCCTTACCACCCTGCTGAAATGGTTTGGCAGGGTGGGGGAACAGAAAAACCATTGTCAGGCAGAACGAGCATTTTGTTGCAAAGGTAACGCCCAGGTGGGATCTGCAACCAGCGCAGAACAACAAAAGGAGCAGGAGGGAGGAAGTGGCCCGAGCCCCCTGAAAAGAAAGTGAAGACACAGGATCTCTACACTCTCTCTTCCATCTTGACCACCAAGGAGTAAGCAGCTTACAGGAGAGGCTGCAAAACCATGAACTAGAGACTTTCCAAGTCACCAAAGGGATTGAGCCTGGCCTCAACACCAAGGCCGTGAGAGAGACAGATGGACCTGGACTGTGCCTTAGGGTAAGAGGGCAGTTAGGGAACGTCAATGTATTTTAGAATGTGTGTACTTTATATTTGATTTGTGGACTTGCACCATCCGATCAACAGCCTTATAATTGTATTTACTCAATATATGTTTTATAACCAAGCCTAGCATGCTTGTGTGTTTATTCGTCCTTGGGGGGGTTCACTAAGGGGGCACCCTATCTAGGTGAGAGCCTAAACGGACCTTTTTTTTATATAAGACAACCCCACTGTGAAGTCTTCCAAGCTACAGGTGGCCAGAGAAGGTTCTCTGAGTTACGGCTGGGCGGGGAGAACAAGGGGAGGCGTTTCTGGGGGTGCGGACCTTTGAAAGCTCCCTGATTGCAGTGAGGGTTACTGATCACTTGGAAACCCATGTGGGCACAGGTAACTGGGTTGTGGCTGGCCTAGTGGGCATCCGGGGGACAGCCTAGAGAAACAGGGGGGACTGGGGGGACGATGGGGGAAGCTGTGAGTCCTGCTCGAGTCTCAGCAGCTTTGAACCCCACTCCCCCCCCCAGTCCTTCACTGTCCTGTAGTGCTTTATCTGTTCAGGGAAGGGGAACAGCCCTGTCCTGAGCTGGAAGAATTTTCTGTCCAAGCCCTGGGGTAACTTAGGAAGAGAGAGGGAGCATGAGGCTCTCAGCTCCATGCAGTCTCTCCTGCCCAGGTTGTTAATAGGCGTGTGCATATGGGTTGACATTTTAAACAGATCAGTGATTTATGTTTTATTAAATTTATTTTTAACTTTATTTTTATTAAAAGTTGGAAAGTACACATCTGAAAACAAAACGGTCGTGATTGATAAGCACGGTTCTCGGTGAGACAAAATGTTTGGTATGTGGCTGTTTGGGTCGCAAACTGTGCCCACCCGTTCCAAACTATAGCTGTATCTTCATCTGCAAGCACTCAAACAGATTTATTTTCTAACAGATGTTACTTTCAATGATGCGGAGTATGCTATGGGAGTAGTTTGGGACAATGGATTTAACGAGGAACAGTTGGTTTGAAAGACATTATGAATGGCCCAATATGTTCATCACTCACCTTGACACAATCAGTCAAAATTAGCCAGGTGATAACCAGATATGGTACCAGTATATACTTTGTCAGAGGCTACTTAAGTGTATTCATTTAAAAACAAAACAAAAAAACCCACAACTCTCTAAGAATCACACAACTGGCCATAAGCAAATGCCTACGTACAACTTCATTTCCTTGCACATGCCAGAGAAAAGTACCATGAAGCTTTATGTGGGTGTGATGCAATGATTTTCTTTGCATCACAGGAGGAGGGTGAACATCCTATTTAGTGGAATGCATTTATCCTGCCCCCACCCCCACCCCAGCGCCCAGTGACAACTCTAGCTAGGTCAAAGTAGTTTCCTCTAACAAAGGAAGATTTTAGAAGACCTCCCTCTACAGCTGGTGAAATACTAATTGATCGTATGAAATACACACCGGCTGTTGCCCTGAACACTGTCAATACCAACATAAAACACATTTTCATTGATTAAATAAATAAATAAATAAATAAAAGAAAGAAAGGAAAGAAAGCAAGCTTGGCACAGTGTGCATTTCTTAAAACAAAAACAAAAAACAACAAACCGGTTTCATTAAAATATATGTAGTTAATAATCCTAATTGTTGTCAACCCTATTACTTCTGTATCTTATTCCAGTTAACCTTGCTCCTTCACAATCTGCCACTGTCGTCTTATTTTTTTAAATACAATATTAGAACAATGATCATGTTTACACTTAGAAGTCAACCACATTCGTTACTAAAAAGTAAACAGATAAAACCATTTCTCACACATGAAATTTGGCACACAGCTGAAACGGGTAGCACAATTGCTATACGTGGGCAATACCCACATTTTTTAGTCGTATACTGGGTGCCTGATTGGAACACAATCACCCCAAAATACCAGGTATTGCCGTTACTGACTATTATAATTACTGGGTATTACCATTACCGTTCGAGGGATTGGGATGGAATGTCTAAAAAATAACAGAAAATTGGTATGTAAAAATGTAAATTGGTACTTTGGGTAACCCGTAGTGAACTAATCGAGTACTAATACTGGGTTGGGTTAAGTACTGCGGTTTCAATGAGAATATCCTTTTTGTGGGTATTCATTTCAGATCTAAATCGGAGAGCTTTTTGTCACTTTTAGACAGATGGGCTGCCCTGGTGCTGGCTGCCCCAGCCTACCTCACCCCTGGGTGGCCTGCCTGTCTAAAAAGCACCCCACCGGATGTACAGGCAGACCAGGCTGTGCTTGCTCTCGAGAAGGCCCGCCGCTTGTCACTCCGAAACATCCTGGAGTATTGCCGACAGAGCGGACTGGCCAAACCTGGCTCATCAGTCCAAAGCGTGGCAGATCCACGCTGCTGATCTGCATCCAGCCAGCCATTGCCCCGGGCAACCCCACAGCATTGCGGACGCTCTAGCCCATAACTCTAGGATGTGGGGAGGGCTGCACAGGTGGGACCACAGGTCAGGGAACCCACCAGCTCCATCTGATCCAGACCAAGGTGGGGCTGGGAGAGGGCGGATACGGGGGTGCATCCCCAGAGTGGTTCTGGGGGTGGGCAGCCCCACATCTATGTGAAAACACCCTTTGTCAGGACCCAGGCCTTGAATTCTCACCCCTGGTGTTCTTGGAATGGTGGCTGGGCCTGTAAGCACCACTGTTTCACCTTCCCTCAGGCCCAGTCACTCCCACCCCCCGCCCTTGAGGCCTCTCTGCCTTGCCCTTGCCGTGCCCCCGCCTGTCTGTCTCCCACCTTTGTCATGCCTCCCAGTTTCCTCGCTGGATGCCAGTCAGCATATAAGGCTTGCGGGTAGCATCTTGAACTGGGGTGGAGCAACTTCCTCCCTCTACTTCTTTGTCTCCAATCTTGCTCCCTGGTCACCTTGCTCTTGCTCCTTGTACTCTCACTGGAATTTTTCTCCTTCTCTTGTTCCTAGTCCCAGTCCTTAGTACCTTGTTCTTGTCTCTCGATATCTGCTCTTGTTCCTAGCCCCAATCCTTGCTCTGTTCTGTGTTCCTAAGTGCTGGTTCTGGTTCCTACTCTTGTTCCTAGTTCTGTCTCTCCTCTAGTCCCTGCCTGCAATATTGTCTCCTTGCACCCCAAAACTTACGTTAGCACACAACCCAGCTACCTTTCACTGCACAACCCTTACAGCCTTTTATAATTTAAGGTTTTGAAAAACTATATATATATATATATATATAAATATATCATTAAAAAAGGATGGAACTACAAATAAAATATTTTATAAAACTACTGAAGGTTTTAATAGCGACACCGAGTACAGCACCTGCTTTTGCCAAGATTTTAGGAGGACATACATTTCTGAGCAGGCTATAAGCGTGTGAAGCTTAAGAATGTGCCCATTCGGGAGGTCTATCAAATTCTAAAGCATTCTTCTGGATTAGGCACGGTGCTGTCAACAGCTTTACTAAAAGATTTCACTTACGTATTCTCCATATGTTTCCTGTGCTGGAGGTGGTGGTAGAGGTCGGTAGCCTGCAGGGGGAGGCACTCCTCTTGTTCTGGGAGCTAGAAGCCCACGGCCCCGAGCGACTGGACCTCTAGTAGGAGGCATTCCTCTGGGTGCTGGTGCCCCTCTTGGTATGCCTGATGGTGGGGGTGGCACTCCCCCACGGCCCCTATGAACAAGACCAACATTTAGGATTAAATGTCATTTTCAGTCTTCCCTCAAAGTTTACACAGTATCTTCTCAACTGTGCATAAAAAAAATGGTTGAAACTAGACAAGAAAACTGGTTATATTGACAATACACACTTTTGGGAAGAGGGACAATTGAGAGAATTCAACACTTGTCTTTAGTCTGAAACAGTTATACTTATTCAGTAGTTAATGCTAACATGAAGTTGGTGTATATCGTTTCTCATGACGAAATATCAAGGTGTACAGTCTTGCGAATGTTGCTGTTGGCCTTCTGTTTTAAGCAATCTAGAGTAACTGAAGCAATAGACTTTATTATTTGTTCTCAGCATAGTAAATCTGAATCAACTGTTGACACAGTTTGCCTCTGGGATTCAGACACAGAAGATTCAACAAATACTGGTTCTTCTGCATAGTCCAGACTCAAGACAGAGAACAGGGTGAAGATTCTGTGAACTAAAGCAATGAACAGTGTCTTCTAGAACTAAAATGGATACTTTTGACTAATCTCCAAAATTGTGAATAGCCTTATTGGTGTCCAATCGGTACTTGGTTACTGGAATGGGTATCTGAATACCCAAAATATCAAGTATTGCCGTTACCAAATTGCCAATCTCTTGTTTTGCCAACTTATCCCAACTTACCGTTTTAGTGTTTCTAAATATACCTGGCCATTTTCCTGTTTCAGTAAGTGCCAGAAAATGGAAAGTTGGTAATGGAAAACAAGAAATTTGGTAAAAGTATTTAAGTAATTCAGATAACTTGTCAGGCTTTATACTGGTACTTTTTAATGACCAATCCACCTAAATGGGTTGGGTACTGCAAATTCAGTAATATACCCATTTCAACTCTAGAATCTTCTTTCTGGCCCAACCAAAATTAGTAAAACAAACTAACAAAAACCCTTACATCCCCAGCCAAACCTGCAGTCTCCACCTCTTACAATAGGGCACACAGGGCAAAAATGGTCCTAGTGTTCTCTTCCAGAGATTTTAGGTAATTTTAAATGGACATTTTTCATTTTAATCAACTAATTTTAAACATTCGCATACAAGGATACTAGAAGATAACAATAAGAATATTTGTTCGCTAAACATTAAAGAAATTGTTATAATAGTAACCTCATTTGCAAAATAGCCATAAAATAGTGTCCTGGAGGTAAATCAGACATGCTATAATGAGACATTTTATTTGGAATTAGCATGCAAATATTCCACTAATGACTCTCCTGAAATACATACTTAACCTCAACGATTGCAATTATCATCAATAACTGCTTGGTGGCTCTTTAACTGAACCTCCTAGTTGATCACCTCTCAGGCAAATGATTTACAGCACCAAAGGGACAACCTCTCTTGTGCACAAAATTAGATTATGTAAGAGGCGTCATATACTTTTCAAAATATCCCTTACTGTTGAAGAAGGATGCATTTATTTAAGAACACACCTCACTTGTTAATTGTAGTGCAAAAGAAACAACAAAAACTAAAAATAAATGCATTAAACATGTCAATGGGATAATGTATTTAACCTTCCTGAACTCACTGCATCTCTTTGGACACCATCCAGCTACCGTATGTACATATAGTCCCTCAAAAGGCCATCTCCCTTCTGGTTGGCTGGTGAGGGTCTTAAGTCTTTCCTTCTCTATCGTAACTGTGTGGTCTATCCAATGAAGCTACCAAGATTTTATCAAGCTGGTGATAATTGGTTGATCAAGGTGTCTGATCTCTTAGCTAGTATATCTTCTCCATTATCAAGTACCTGTGCCTAGAACTTGCCGTTACTTTTCATAAAACTTTATTCTTGATCACCACCAGTTGTTTGTCATATTCCATGATGCATTCCAGTAAGTGTTCACTGGGCAAATCATGCAGCTGTCCATTTTAAGCTTTCCCTTTCAGAAAAGTTCTTGCTATTTAGTAGTGCAATTAGTCCATGGTGCGCCATGTTTCCACACTTAATTCTAGTCTGTGGGCATTTCTAACCAGGCACGGCTGGGGGGGGGGGCAGGTCTGTGTGCGCCGTGAGGAGCTCACACACATCTCCAGTGGGGGCAGGGGCAATCAAATGAGCTGGGATGGGTGAGCACCCCCACCCACACACTGCCCGCTCTGCCCCCGCATGGAGCATCTTGGATTTATCCGAGGCATGAGTGGGTGGTGCATGCATCAGGGGACCGTGCGCCCACTCACCCACCCCACCTTCAGATGGGTGCGTCTGGTTTAAAAACAGTCTGCATTTCCACCCTGCTTCATTTGTAAATGGCAGGACACATTCCAAGAACAAGATATATCCCAGGAAGAATTTTTTTAAATCTTGTTTTAGTGTTACATTTTGCATGAATCACCAAAGCATCATTAGCACAGCAGATATTATTCCTGTTATTTATATAGCATTAGAAATGTGTCTGGCACTGAAAATCCTGAATTAGAGGTAGGTCCCAAGAGGCTTACAATTTAGGATGGACAAGAGAGAGCTGAAAAGGGCGAGGGGTACAAAGTGTGAAACCGGGATACATTCAGGAGGTTGAGAAGTCGCAGGTGCATTTGAAACCGTTGACCACGAGATGTTGGTGGCCCGTTTGCGGAACCAGGCCAGGGTGTGTGGGATCGTTTTTGAATGGTTCCGCTCTTTCCTAGCCGGGAGAACTCAGCGAGTGGTGCCCAGGGACTGCTCATCAGTTCCCCGGGACCTCACACGTGGAGTCCTGCAAAGTTCTATTCTGTCCCCTCTCCAGTTCAACGTGTATATGCAGCCATTGGGCGAGGTCGTGAGGCATTATAGGGTGCGGTGCCATCAGTATGCTGAAGACACCCAGCTCTACCTCTCTTTTTCATCCAACCAAGACCCAGCAGTCTCAGTGCTTACCCGGTGTCTGGCGGCTGTGGGGGGACTGGCTGAGGGCGAGCCGACTGAAGCTGAATCCTGGCAAGACGGAGATAATGCTCGTGGGTAAAGTGGTGGGTGTGGTGCCCCTCCCCTTGACGGTGTTCGCCCCCTGCTGGTTTCCCAGGTTCGGAGTCTGGAAGTGCTCCTTGACCTGCAGCTCCGCCTGGATGTTCTGGTGGGGGCTGTGGCAAGAGGTGCATTTTGCCAATTACACCTGTTGCATCGGCTTTGGCTGTATGTCTCAGACTCCGACCTGGCCATCATCATCCATGATTTCATTACCTCGAGACTAGACTATTGCAACACGCTCTACGTGGGGCTACCCTTGGTGACGGTTCGGTGACTGCAGCTGGTGTAGAATGCGGCGGCCCGCCTTCTTATGGAAACGGGCCACCATGAGCACAACAAGTGCTTTGTGCTCTGTACTGGCTGCCTGTAAGACTTCCCAGCCCGATTCAAGGTGTTGGTTCTTACCTATAAAGCCCTTAACGGCCTGGGCCCCACCTACCTGCGAGACCGCCTCACCCTCCATGTTCTGGATTGGCCCCTGCAGCCTGCCAGGAGCTCTCTTCTTGATGTCCCCTGGGGGGCAACTATGGAGAGGGCGTTCTCAGTTGCTGCACCTAGGCTGTGGAACTCCCTTCCAGCAGAGGCCGGGTGGCCCCAGACCACATCTCTTTTAATCATTATTGTAAAAATTGGCTGTTCCGCCAGGCCTTCAGTGAGGGTGATGGGAGGGGAGGGAGGGGTTTTTGTTTTGACGCTCCTTTTGATATTTTGCTTGATTATGTAGTGATTATTTATTGGGTTTTATAGTTTTCATGTTTTAAAAATATTTTATACTTGTAAATTGCCTTGAGCTACTGAGAGGCGGGGTAAAAATATTGTAATAAAATAAAAATAAAATATGCTTAGCTTAGTTAGAGGGGAGAAGTGGGAGCGGCACTAGAGAAAGCCTGATGGAAGTAGTAGGTTTTTAGGAAGGAAGGAAGGAAGAGTGCAGAGTATGTGTTCAGGGAGGAAGTTAAGGCTTAAGTCTTGTGGTTAGATGTTGCAGACTCTGTAAGGTCACATATTGCTCTATTATTCCTGCAATTACTGATTACTAGGTCCCACAGGTTTAAATATTTTTCCTTGGCTTTGTGAAGAAAGCCACATCTTCAGCATTCATTGTTTTTTCATGGTACGTTATGTACCCTTTAGTCCAAGGGTGGGGGAACCTCAGGCCCAGGGGCCAAATGTGGCCCTCGGCAAGTTTTTATGTGGCCCCTTTCTAGTTGCTGGATCTGGCCCTTGGATCCAATTCCTACCTCCAACCACTAAAAAAAATAAGCTCTGGGTAAGGGAGCAGAGTAGAGGGCACATACACAAGGACAGGAGACAGATCCATGGACAAATCCATGAACTAGGCCCTTCTTTTCTTGAGTGGACCTCTTAAGAACCCTTGCCCTCAATGTCTGTGCGGCCCTTGGAAATGGTTCTAAACTTCAAAGTGCCCCCACCCCCCGAGGGAAAAAGTTCCCTACCCTTGCTTTAGTCAAACTACTGACTACCAACCCAAAGGAGCCCAATGAGACTCCATCTTCCAAACACATCTTGAGATGGGTGTTGTACTTTTTAGTTTGTGGCGTGATTTATAGCCGTGCTGGAGAATCTCACGCCTAAGTGCTCCACTACTAGTTTTTATTTGGCCCCTTTGTAATTCCCATTTCTGGCCCCTGGATCCAGTTCCTACCCCAGCTACTGAAAGACTGAGTTCAGGGTAAAGGAGCAGAGACTGGGGCATGCACACACGAAGACAGGGGATAACAGATCCTTGGCACTGATCTAGGATCGGAGAACCTCCTCTTTCGGAGGACTCTTTCAGCACACCCTCCCCCCCCAATTTCTATGCAGCTCATCGGAATTTGTACTCATTTTCAAAGTGGTCCCTGGGAGGGAAACACTTCCCACCCCGGTTTTACAGTTACTGATTGAAAAAAAGAAAAGCAAATTTTAATCAAGTTCGTTTTCATATTCATGCAGTTTATTTGCATTTAGAATGTTCTAAAATAAAGCTACACTAACTGAACACCCTTCATCACTGTTTAATACTTTCACTCTGAGTGGTGCAACGCAGTGTTACGAATAGGATAAAAACAGGCTGTTTTGCATTTTCACAACCATTCATACTTAAAAAGTGATACATACTAGAATTGTTTTTTGGAAGAATTTAATTCCTCATATATTATTGCTCCTTTATTACAGCTCCTTTATAGATAGCATCCCCCCCCCCCACCATAAAACAAAAAAAAAACAAAAAAAAACAACACACTAGAATCTAAAGTTAATGAAACAAAACAAAATAATTATTTCTGAGGTTTTATCTTGACGGCCACAGAACATTAATCACGGATACGAGAGATCTACTTCATTTAGACAAATGCTACTATCATTAAGCATGCAAACAGAGTAACAGAAGTTGTTTCAATAAATTATGGAAAGGTGCCTATGAGTGCCTTCACATGAGTTGCAGTGGGCTTCATCAAAAACAACAGGGAATGGATCCCCCATTGTGACCTGTTGGGAGCTTCTCCCAAGCCACCGTGATTGGCCACTGTTGGAGACAGGATGCTGGGCTAGATGGACCATTGGTCTGACCCAGTATGGCACTTCTTATGTTCATACCTGCATGCCCCATGCTGGGCAACCGCTGCCACCACACTTTGGAGCTAACATGGGGAAAAGGACAGACGGTTGTGTCCCTCCCCACTTGTGGGGAAGCCAAGCAGGATGCTGCTGGCCATCCTGCCACGCACCATGGTGGGCCGAGGCACTGGCCCTCCCACTATCCTGCATTTGGGCCGTGACATGACCACATGGGACTAGAGCTAGCGCTCATCGCTCAAAGCTCCACAGCAGACCTCGCTATGCAGTGGGGCAGATGGGCACCCGAGCAGCGGCATGCTACCGGATTTTGGACAGCCTTACCCCACTTTGGGTAAGGCTGCTATGCGCTGTGTCCCCAATCTTTTTCCAAGGAAGCAGTACATAGCAACCAGCTACCTGCCCCGGACTGTGGCAGGGTGAACACGTGGCAGCCCCCGGGTACAGAATGCACTGCATGTGCACTGTAGGTCGTCTGTCTGCTCAGAGTGGGGTAAGGCTGCCCAAGGCAGGGTAAGTGCATTGTGCGGTAAAAGTGCAACGAAGCAATAGAAGTTGAATACTTTGGATTTTTGATACAAATACCATTGATTGCACCAATAACAGAAAACAAGATGTTTAATCTGAGAGATACCCAGAAAGAAACAGCACTATGTCAAGTGTGTTAGAAGTATTACTTCTCCTGTTTGTACAGAGTGTTGCTAACAATGAAGGACATTACTAGCAAACCTTGCCCATGTTACACAGCTCGCTAGGAAGAGAGTTGAAAGATCAGCTTCTTGTTTCAACGACTGAAAAGCTAATTTCCATTATCAAGGACCAACAAAAACAGAAAAGAAAGAAAAATATTTTCTTGCTCCTGTTCTTTCTGGTCTGTTTATGTACTAATGGTTAGGCTTATTGTCTGAAGTATCTACTTCTTTCAAATGAAAGATTTGCAATGCATTTAATAATGGCTTGACCTTTTTCTTTTCTTTAATTTAGTCTCCTAGAGGAACCTCACCTCTTTCTAATTGGTGCAGATAGCATTTGGAACCACTCCAATTTGCTTCTAAGTCTCTGATGGGATCAGTTGCTGATGCATACTGCCTTTCCCCCCTTCAATCTGCACTGTTTCGTTTGGTTTAAAACATTTCATTTAATGTTTTAAAAGGCTGTTCTAGTTCTGCATGCATTTGCAACCAACACCACTACAGATTTTGCATGAAAGAGCAAACAGTTCCCTATTTACTTTCTCTATGCCACTCATGGTTGTATAAATTTCTACCATATCTCCCTTTAGTTGCTTCTTCTCCAAGCTAAACAGCCCCCAACTGTTGAGACCCAACCTGTTCCTATGGAAGTCTATCCATCCCTTCTACCATCCTTGTTGCCCTTCTTTGACACTTTTCCAGTTCTACTTTATCTTTCTTGAGGTGGGGCGACCAGAACTGTACACAACACCCAAAGATTTATACAGCAGCATTATACTACTTGCCCTTTTATTTTCTAGTCCTTTCACAATAATGCCTAGCGTTCAGTTTGCCTTTTTGACGGCTGCCACACACTGAGCTGGTTTCTTCAAGGAACTATCCACAGTGACGTCAAGATTCTTCTCCTGAGTGTTTACACCCAGATTTGAACCTAGCATTGTGTATGTATAGTGAGGACTATTTTTCCCTGTGTGCATCACACCTTGCACTTATCACCATTGAATTTCATTTGCTATTTTATTACCTGTTCACCTAGTGGTGCAAGATCCCTCTGTAGCTCCTCACAGTCTGCCAGCATCTTAACTATCTTGAATAATTTGGTGTCATCTTTGAACTTAGCCACTTCACTCTTTACCATTTCCCCCCAGATCATTAATGAATATGTTAAACAATATTGGTGCCAGTACTGACCCCGAGGCACGCCGCTGTTCACCTCTCTCCAACTAAAAAATGACCATTTTCCTCTACCCTTTGTTTCATATCTTTAAACAGCTATGAATCCATGACAGGATTCTTCCTCTTATCCTGTGGCTACTTAGCTTGCTGAAGAGTCTCTGAGGGGCCTTGTCAAATGCTTTTTGAAAATCTAAATATACTATATGAACTGGATCACTTCTTTCCACATGCTTGTTGACGTACTCATACATTTTAGTAGATCAGCAAAGCATGAATTCCCTTTGCTAAAGCCATGTTGGTTTTTACCCATCAAATCATGCTTGTCAACATGCCTAGACAAAGACCGGCTACTTAACTCACCTGTTTCAACTCACTGCACTTGCACAGATATCCGTTTTCAATTTAGGAGGGAGTCTTTAATATTTGCAATTTATTTTGCCCCATCAAAATATAAAATGAAAATAAATCCATTTCCTTCAATTAGTTGCAATGAAGACTTTTTTCTTTTCAAAATGTTTCTATTAGTAGGGGTGTGCAATTTCTTTGATCCAAGTACTAAAATGAATGAGGTCCCGCTCGGTTTTGTAATTAGAACATGGAAATGACAGACAGGGGTAACAATAATGGACAAAAACAAAGAAACAAAGTATCCACTGCCGTTACCAAAATAAATTTTAAAAAATCAGTGCATATGCACAAAATAGCCACCGGTAATGTTCTGTGCATACACGCCCCTTTCCCAAAATGGTGCCAGCAGCATCAGCACCGTTTTGGAAAAGGGCGGCTGGTCTGCACACTGTACAGTACTGTAGACTGTATTATGTATACTGTATAATGTATGCCCTGTATGCCGTACACTGTATACAGTGTGTTTCAGTATACACATTGAAAACTTACTGCAAGACTAAAATATAGACAGCTATTTTCAAATTATCTTTGACAATTACAAACAACAGTTACTGCTGCAAAGAACATGTTCTATACTCATAAATTGGTCTGGCAATAGACAAACAGGCATGGCCACTTTCAAAATAGTAACATGGAGAAATCCTTTATATGTTCTTTTAGAAACCAAGCCAAGCCATGATGTCACAATTAGAAGTGAAAGGAATATCCGATATAAATGCAGTATCCTTTGGATTCACATGCTTCCATCTGTATCCACTGGATCAGGTATGCAGCCTGCTCCGCTGTCACATATTGATTAACTTAATATGGTCATGTTTGGTTTGGTCTGGCCATTACTTGGTCCGGTCCAGTTGTTGCTTTGCTCCAGTTCACTTGTCCTTCAGTTCAGTTCATTTCTTCTAGTTCAGTCAGCGGTCACTTCGTCATTGTGTGATTCGGTCTGGTCGGCCCTTTGGTCTGGTTCGGTCATTGTCCTTCCCCTGTTCTAACTACTTGTCTGCATTGCAGGGGAAGCAAGCAGGACTCAACAAGCTGGAAGCACTCTGAAACCATCTGAAAACAAAATCTGACGCAAACTGCACCAGAGCTCCACTCCAACGGGATCCAATTAAGAGAATAACAACCTCAAGCATTCATCTCTAGTCATGGTGCTCCAAGCAGATGGGACCACATGCATTAATTTTGCCCTTTTCCTAGCGTCTCCACCCCAAAGAATACAGTGACATCATATGGGGGAATGTCAGGAAAAGAGTGAGGGAATGGCATAATCCCAGCCCTTTCCTGCCATGCACTCCTGCCTTCAGGGAGTGCATGGTGTCATGGTACTTCAGAGGAGTGGCTGCAGGTGGTATGCACCTGCTCCTTCTTAACACGGCCCTGGAGAACCATGATGTCATGACACTCCATGGACGTGGAGCGACTCCTGGTACACTGGGCCTGGAACTGCCTCCATCGAGACCTTGTAGTCTAGTCTTAAATATCCAATTCTCCTAATGTCGCTCCACCTTGTCTTGCATTGCCACCAAACAGTTTCAAATTGGGTGGTGATTTGACTAGCAGACGCCATTATCAACTTGAAATGAATCCAAACCAGAGTAATTTGTGATACAGCTGTATGGATGCTTCTAAAATGCCTTAAATAAGGAATGTGCCTTCATAAAGAAACTGTCAATATTTCTACCAATAACTACAATTCACAAGTTTGACCCTTCAAGAGCTATTGAGGCTTCCTTCTCTTTTGAACCTACAGGAGAAAAACAAGTATATCACACAAAGAAAGATGTCCAGACTTTTCTTTGCTGCTTATGGATTATCCTTTTCATTAAGTAGATGTACTGACAACTTGGTACTTCTTGCTTTACTGGCCATTTGGGCATTTATTCCTTGCTAGGTACATGAGAGTCTTTAAAAGCCATACCCGTAGGATAGGCTAATAAGACTGTTGGCTGTGGCTAGAGGCCTGAGTCAATTAAGTGTCTACAGAGAAGATAGGATCTAAGGTGTTGGTGATTACCAGCAAGGCTAAGTTCATTAACCAGTTCTTTCTAAGAAAGCCATTTCTGAAAATTATATTTGTCTTGCCTTTGTATGCAACAATTTCCATGGTGGTATAGAAATAACAGGAAGAATGTGGAAGAAAGAGGACAACTCTATCCCCCATTTTTTTTTTTTTTTTAATCTTTATCCATCATATTGGAACTGTGATTTACTACAGCATATACTATTTTGAGCCGGTTAGCTGTAAGGAGGAGTTTCTTGACTATGTGAACAGCTTTGGGAATAGATTTTGAAAAATAAATTTAAAAAAAGAAATATATTATTTTTTGTTCGCTTCAAAGAATTGTGTTGCTCTCCTAAGAGACTAGGGTCATTATCTCCCCACACACCACCACATTTCTGGAGCATGAAGTAAACAAATGATACGGTAATCTGATTTCACCTCTATTCCATTCTATTAAAGAATGTCTTGGTCCTTTCCCCAGACATTTACAGTAATTCACATAGGCTTCCCCAATTCTGATGTGTTTCAATCTATGTTAACTGAAGTTGCCAATCAGGTTGTGATAATGAGGCTTGAAGATGACAAGGCACTGTTACAAACACAATTTTGGAGAAAAATTACAGGGCTATAGCCAGAATGACACAAAAGACTGTATCGTGAGAAATCTGGCCTTTAATCCTGAAGTTTATCATTTGCTCTGGGAATTGGTTCCTGCAGCAGCATGGTGTCCTAGGGCTTGCTTCCACCAATAGTGGCTGGGCTGCAGCAGCAGTAGTTTTAAGGTATAGGGACAAGAGAGGGAGGCTTCTGAATGGGTGTGTAGGTGTAAATGGGTATGAGGGTGTTATCTGCCCAAAGAGGATCAGTCAGTTAGCTAAATTTAAATTGAATCAATTTAAATTTGGGGGTTGGAACCACTGGGTTAGGAAGCTTGGTTCAATTATGATTAAGAATCAATAAGCAACAAAAACAACATTCCACCACTTCAAATTCTAGCAGTCATATTGGGTGATTTTAGACGTGATGGGCCCGGAGGCTCGTCACGCTCAATCACAGAGGCGGGATCTGTTTTGGATCCCGGTCAGGAATCAGGCTGGCTGTCTTTAGACAGGGGAGGCGGCGAGGCTGCGCGGTGCGACCGCACAGCGCCCCTCGCCCCGGCTGCCCATCTTCCGGGAGACCGGTGGGCACAGCGGCCAATCCGGCTGCTGCGCCCGATCCCAGAGCGTGGCCACGATCCAGTCGGACTGCAGGTAAAAGATGTTACCTGCAGCCTGTCCGACCATGCTTGGGGCCCAATCCCACCACGCTTTCGAACCTCCGGCCGCCCAGAGGTCCGAAAGCATGGTCAATGTGAATCCCACCAGATAGTCACTGGGGTGAACATCTGGCGGAAATCCCTTTAGACGTTATGGTATGAATGGCCACCACAGGGGATTCACTGTGGTATCGTAACGTCGGAAATTACCCACTGATGTTCTTATGTAATGAATTCCAGTTTGAATGAGTAAAGCAGTGCACACACTGTAAGGAGGCATCTGCAAGTGATTTTTTGCATCCCACCCACGTACTGCTATAAAGTAGCTGCACAAAGGAAATTCTGTACAAGTCACCTTAAAAAACACAAATAAGCTTGAAAATTACTATTGTGCTTTTTAGTGGAAAATTAGTTCCAATAATCTATTGCTCTCTTGTCTAACATAAAACCCAGTCAAGTCCATTGCAATATATCTATCATTTGCTTGCATAAATTCTCTAAAGTGTTTTGACTGCAGATCTAATGGAGGTAAGAAATAAAAACAAGTATCTACATGTGCTGAGAACAGGCATTTGAAATGGATGGAATTAATCAACCCTCCTACTAATCTACATGAATCATAAGATTAATTCCTCAGCAAATGTCAAGACAGCAAAGTTTTTGACAGATTTGGGAAGCAAATTTGTTTCTTCGGTTTTAGAAATGGTGTTCAGTAAAGTTTTGTGTTTCACTATGGGTGTCTCCAGCATGGCGTTAGCCGATCTGAATAAAATCTATCTATCTACGGGTGTCTCCACACAAGCAGTGAGAGCCCAATTCTTGTGGCATGCAAGCGTGGCTGCCACACTGCAGGGCAAGCAAGGGAAACTGGGCAATCAAGCAGCCCCTCTCCCCCGCGAGAAAGCTGGGCGGCCGAGCTGCTATCGGAGCTCCCCCCCGCCCTCCCCCGCGGCCCAATCAATATTCCACCCCTGTCCATGATGTGGTCTTAGAGCTGAAACAAAAAATCTTTGAGTGCTGGTTCTGGCGGGAACAGCTTTTATTATTTATTATTATTATTATTATTAGCATTTATATAGCACCAGCGATGTACCAGGCACTTTACAGAGTAAAAGATAGACATGGTCCCTACTCGAGAGTTTACAATCTAAAGGAAGGGGGAGGGGAGACAGGGAAGGGGGAACAGAGGGAGAGACAAGGGATGCAACAATCATGAGGATGCGGGAACTCAGGTACATGTTCTTGGCTTGGTTACAGTAAGTTGGGAGTTTGCAGATAAACAGGTGGAGGATAAACCTGGGTGGGGATGATTAGCAGGAGTTAGGAAGGGCGGAGCGGAAGAGGTGGGTTTTGAGGAGGGAGTTGAAGGTGTGGAGGGTGGGGGCAAAGCGGATGAGGGCAGGGAGGGAGTTCTAGGCATGCGGGGCAGCGAGGGAAAAGGGACGAAGGCGGTTGGGGGAGCAAGGGAGACGTGGAACGGTGAGGGAGGGGATGGAAGAGGAGTGGAGTGCTCGAACAGGGGTTCGGAGGGAGATCATCAGGGCAGAGAAGTAGGGGGGAGCAAAGTTGTGAAGGGCTTTGTAGGTGAAGACAAGGAGCTTGTGCAGAATATGCTCGGGAAGGGGGAGCCAGTGGGGAGAGGAGAGGCTGCACATGGTCAAAGCGAAAGACTAGGTGGATGATCCTGGCAGCAGAGTTTTGAACAGAGATGAGGGAAGAAAGGTGAGAGCGGGGAAGTCCAGCGAGGAGGAGGTTACAATAGTCGAGGTGTGAGATGACTAGGGCATGGATGAGAATTTTGGCAGAGGAGACAGACAGAAAAGGGTGGATCTTAGCAATGTTGTGGAGGGAGAGGCAGCAGGGTTTTACCACGGAATCAATGTAGGGTTTGAAGGTAAGGTGCGAGTCAAAAATGAAGCCCAAGCTTGCGGGGCCTTCATTCGCACAAGGACGAAATCTACTAGCATTTTTGACATTTTCTCTGATTTTCCTCCATTTTGGTAATTTCTGGTATTATCGGTAATACCGGAAAACACATGAAAATTACCAGAAATTACCAAAATAGCAGAAAATCACAAAAAATGTCAAAAATAACAGTAGGTTTCCTCCCTGTTTCTGAAAGGTTGGTATTTCCCAATGGAAAGAGAACACCTGCTCTCAGGTCTAGTGGCCATGTGCGATGGGTGACCGTGCCCTCTGCTCAATGCTGCGTAACAGTGCTCCCCATGTGGCAGGGCAAGCGCGGCCAGGCACACGAGTTACCATCGGCAGTCAGCGGAGGAAACATCCTTATGGGAGGAACATCTGGTGGACGCTGGTCACACAAGCTACTGCATCGCGTGGCCCGGCTGCCCAGAGCAGGGAAAGGTTATCCAAAGCATGGTAGCCTCCCCAGTGTGTCTTATGTGGCTGCACCCAATGGTTTTGGATTATTCTAGTGAGAAATCCAGTCAGTGTTGAGTATATTTGCTCTAAGCCGTCTCTAGTAGACACACTGCTTTAAATTTTCAGAAACAAAATACTGAACAAATATCTGTAGGTTGGGGTGAGTTTCCTATGAGCTTTCTAGAAACCGTGGATGCTGTAGCAGTAAATCAACACGCCTCAAAATCCCCATCTGAAATCTGCATTGCCAGGGCCAGCGCAAAGGCTTTGTGGGAGGGACGGACAGCAGATCAGGCCATGTGGGTCCTTACACAGCTTCCAAAGAATTAAGAACCAGTATAAGCAAAACAACAGCATTCCACCACTTCAAATCCATATGAATGTTCTTCTGTAATGAATTCCAGTTTAAATGAGTAAAGCAGTGCATGCGCTGTAAGGAGGCATCTGCCAGTGCTAAAACTGTCACCTCCCAAGAGGCTTTAGACAGAAAGAGAAAGGCCGCACCGAAAGGGGTGGGGTAAATGGGATTCCCCACCCACCCCACCCTTTTGTGGCCACAACCCCTTCCAGAGCATCATGATGCAGCATTAGAAAAGGAGCAGTAGAACCTCTATGCCCAGTGGTCCCTTTTTGATATGACCCCTCTCGAAGTCTCAATAACTTTGGGAAATTAGGGCTTATTCTGGAACCCAGAAATGATAGGTTAAAACCCAGAGACTTCCCATCAAGTCCAAGGGAATGGTAACCTGAGTCAGCACCCAGGTCCTACTTGGCACAGGGAGCCTGGGACAGAGCAGATAATTGAATCTGGAGTACAGCCAGAAGCTTTTCTTTGCCGCTTCAATCAAAGTAGCCCACGCTGCCTCCAAGGCAGAAAGCCAAAAGCTAAGCCTAACGTAGTCCTCAATACCATCCCTGCTTGGAGCTAAATGTCCCCAAAGTGAGCAGATCAAACAGTCAAGCCAGAAAATGCTCAAACTGCTTGACCAAGAAATTAAAAAAAAGCAATGTGCAAAATTACTGGGAAGAAAAAATAAAAATAAAACTAGCAACAAGCTGTCTTTCTTCTAGGTTGCTGGATAGGGATATTGCTCCAGCAGATACCTTATCATAGTAAAACGTGCATAACGGAGATAGTCCCTGCGGGCCACTGGTCCTTTGGAGGCCATGGAACTGAGAGGACGTGAGGGGAGCAGGGTGGAAGTCCTGCTTTCTAGAACAAGCCTCACCCAGAGGTGGTTGCCTAGGCTGGGAAGGCTTTGCAGGCGGGACAGTGTGTCTGAGACAGAGTCCGCAGGAGAGCCAGAGGGAGGTATCTGGCTAGAGAGACAAGGACTTTGGGAGGTTGATACCTGGCTGGAGACTGCGAGTAGGGGGACTGAGATAATATTGGAGACTGAATGTAGGAACAGTAGAGAGAATAAAAAAAATCGGAAGCTAATTCCCTCAAGAGGGTGCGTGTGTGGGTCCTAAACCTGTCAAGACTTACCCCTGGTGAGCCCGCCCCTGCCAGAGATAGACTAAGGGTGATTTCAGACGTGACGAATTCAAGATTCACCACGACTGAACCACACTCAAACACGGCCCGCATTTGACTGTGGTGAACGTTTGTTTGCTACCCGCCAGATGTTCACCACAGTCAAACACGGACCGCGTTTGCATTCACCACACTTCTGGACCCGAGGACGCGAGAGGGTCCAGAAGTGTTGTGAATGGCCACCACGGCAGGGGTGACTGAATCGTAACGTCTGTTCACTTACCCCTGCCGGTGGTGGAATCCATTCCCCCCGATCATGGTGGCGAGTGCAGCCGCATTGGCTGCTCTCGCTACCCATCCGGCGGGGGGAGGGCCATGCGGAATGCAGGGGGTGGGGCCATGCAGCAGCACGCTGCACCACACAGCCCTGCCCCCTCCGCAATCCGCGGTTCCACAACTGACATTACGGCGGGCCCCATTCACCTGCTGGCCAGGGCTGCTAGGTCCTAAACGGGCTCTTCTGGCCAATAGAAACCCTACCAAAATAAATGGGGCTTGTGCTGTCAGAAGTGCAGTCTGGAGGGGATTTGCACCAGGGGGGATAGCTGTGGGGTCCTAAGTGAAGGCCTCGCTTGCTTTCCAGACCTGCACATTGCCATTGACTATGAACTGGATTTGTTCAACAAGACAGTGGAAATCTTATAAGGTGATACAAAGCCAACTGGTAAAGGTGTACTGAAATTCTGTTACCAGATTCAATCCTGAACTTTGTTTTAAGTGTCAGATGATCTTGGTCGATTCCTTGGGTGGACTGGGGTAGGGATAGAGTAAGAGAAGTCGCAGAGGCATGGGAGATGTAGGAGTTTAAAAGCAGCATCACAGGAGAGGGCAAGGCTGAAGCTACATGACAGCTACTACGATGCAGCATTTGTCTGATGAAATAGAATGGGAACGGCTGCAATCGAGTTTTCCATAGCCTTGCCCAATAAGCCATGCAAGTGGCACATCAAAGTTAAAATTATTATTGTTCCTACAGGACAAGAACCCCTAGCATGCACCACGGCAACGGGCTTTAACCCTTATGCACCACGTAGGAAGCATCTCCAGAGTAAGGTAACACAACATTATAAGAGGGAGCTGGCTGATAAAGGCCCTTTTCACATGGGCGCCCCCCTCCCCCGCACACGTGTGCAGGTGCAGGGGGGATGCATGGGTGCCCGTGGGAACACCGTGGGTGGTGGTGCATGCGCATTCCACCCACCCCCACTACCCACTCATGACCTCCCCAAGGGCTGCATATATATGTTTAACAATAACAGAGACAGGATAGAACCCTGCGGAACTCCACACGCCAAAGCGTGGGGGCACGATGTCTCCTCCCCCAGCACCACTCACTGGCTCCTCCCCGAGAGGAATGAACGGAACCATTCAAGAACAGTCCCGTCCAGACCCCCCAGGTCACGCAGCTGCCTCAGTAGCAGCCCATGGTCCACGGTATCAAAAGCGTCCGAGAGATCTAGCAGGATGAGAAATGTTGAACATCCTGAGTCCATCTCCCGGCGGAGGTCGTCTACCAAGGCCACCAACACCGTCTCAATGCCATAGCCGGGGCGGAACCCAATTGAAAAGGGTCTAAGAAAACAATGCTATCCAGATGCACCTGGAGCTGGAGTGCCACCGCCAGCTCAATAACCTTCCCTAAAAAGGGAAGGTTAGAGACAGGTCGGTAGCTGGCGAGCGCATCCACGTCCAAAGATGGTTTCTTCAGCAGGGGGCGCACCACAGCCTCTTTAAGGCAGGGCGGCAACCTCCCCTGCCGAAAGGACGCGTTCACTACCCTCGCCAGCACCGTCCCCAACGTCTCCCTGGAAGCTTTTACTAACCAGGACGGGCACGGATCCAGTTCACAACACGTGGCCCTCACAGACGCCAGGACACCCACCGCATCGGCCGGCGTCACTTCCTGAAACTCTCCCCACGAAGCTGGACCAGACGGGACCTCCGTCCCCCCGCGCTCTTCCCCTACTGCCATCAATCCAGCGTCAAAGTCGGTCTGAATCCGAGCAATCTTGTCTGCGAAGTAGTTGACAAACTCCTCACAGCGGGCGTGGGACAAGTCCCCATCCAGGCGGAGGGAGGCCGGACTAACCAGCCCCCGCACCACCCAGAACAGCTCCGCCGGGCGTGACTTCGCAGACGCTATGAGGATAGCAAGGAACTCCTTCCTTGCTGTCCTCACAGCCTCAACATAGGACCGCAAATGGGCCCTATGGAGAAGATGGTCAGAGTCAGATTGAGTCCGACGCCAGCGTCGCTCTAGCCTCCTGCCTACATGCTTCATACACCGCAGTCCCTCAGTAAACCAAGGGGTCCTGCGGTGATGAGACCGAGGCAGAAGGCGTCTTATCAGTTTTCACAATGGAAAGGAAATAGTGGAGTGCCCCAGGGCTCTGTACTGGGACTGGTGTTGTTTAATGTCTTCATTAATGATCTGGAAAGGGGAGGAAGGTGATCAAATTTGCAGACGACACCAAGTTATCAAGGTAGTTAAAACATGAGTGGACTGTAAAGAATTGCAAGGGGATCTTGCGAGACTGGGTGACTGGGCATCTAAACGACAAATTAGATTTAATGTGGACAAGTGCAAAGTGATGCACAAAAAAGGGGGGGAAATCCACACTTCTTGCACACAACACTGAGTTCTAAATTAGGAGTTGCTACTCAAGGAAAGGACCTTAGAGTCATTGTGGACAATACTTTGAAATCCTAAGCTCAGTGTGTGGCAGCTGTCAAAAAAGCAAACAGCATGTTAGGAATTATTTGTAAAGGGAGAGAGAATAAAAATGAAAAAAAAATCATAATGCCACTATATACATCTATGGTGCAACCAGACCTTGAAGATTGTGTGCAGTTCTGGTCATCCAATCTCAAAAAAGATATAGTTGAAATAGAAAAGGTACAGAGAAGAGCAACAAAAATGATAAGGGGTATGGAAGAGCTCCCTTCTGAAGAGAGACTGGATAGGTTGGGGCTCTTCAGCTTGGAGAAGAGATGAGAGAGGGGATAGGATAGAATTTTAATAAAATCATGAGTGGTGTGGAACATGTTAACACGCAATGGTTGCTTACCCTCTCAAATAGTACTAGAACTAGGGGACACGCCATGAAACTAACAGTTAGCAGATTTAAAACCAATAAAAGAAAGATTTTTTTCACTCAACGCACAATTAAGTTACGTTTGTTTATTAATGGCTAACAAGCCAAAATGATGAAAGCTATATCACCCAATATACCGAAATAGAAGCAATAAAGAGATGACGTAATTACAGAAAAACCTAAATGATAAAATATCAAAACAGTCCAAGGATAACATCTTAAAACATAAGGAATAAACTATTCTGACAAACGATATAAAACAGTTAAAACAATAAATACTATAGACACTAACAAATACGTTAAATACAACATTTCGCACATTCGCTATCAGCAAAATTAATTTAAGCAGTATTGTTTCGCAGTTTATAAACTGCCTTCAGATAACTGCCTAATGGAAAATGATGCCTTGCCTGTATTTCAGGCAACAGTCAGATAGGTTTTTCTAACCGTGAGAAATATCTTTAGGTTTACAGTTTACGTTCATGGTATCATTTCCTGGGATCATCATAAAAGGGGCAAAGAACATGTAAGATATCTTCCACTTCCTTTCGATGACATTTACAGTCTTTCCTTGAATGGTATACCAGCCCATCTACCCCTCTGAACTGCCATATCCAATTGATTGAACCGAATCTTAGTAATAAGTTCTCATTGCATATTATTAGAAACTTTTGACAGATAACCAGCCAGCTTAAACTCTTGTCTTAATACATTTTAAAAGTGGGTCACATTTGACTCTTCACTACACTCATATCCTTCTGCATTGCCATATCCTGCAATCGAAATTGGTAACCAATCTCTCTCTAGGAAGTGGTAACCTATCAGTATTAGTCCAAATTTCCCTAACCCCACGAATACCAACCCCTGTTGAATTCCTACCAACCATCCCAAAGGGTGACCATGCAAAGTCCACAATTCAAGACGACTTCATTTAGGCAATCTGAGCAGTGAATACGCTCTAGTTTTTAACAAACAATGGATGGAACATAGTTGAGCCAAAGCCATTATATTAATAGAGCCTGTCTCCACTTCCACTAACGCTGCAGGAATACTACTCTGAACTACAAGCAACTTCCTCAAAAAAGAATGTTGAGTCTTCTCAATTATCCTCAGGGGTGTCTGCTCTAGACCCCATATTTCTGTCCCATATAAGAGAGTCGCTTGTAGTTTTGTTTTCTCAGCAGTTAGTACCTCCATACAAGGTCTTCTGTTAAATGTATTATAAAACGACATAATCCCACTTGTAACCTGAACTGCTTTCAATACTAATTTATTTGCATGGAGTTCCCAATTTAAACACTTTGTACAGTGTAAACCAAGATCACAAAATCTATTTACTACTTTGGTAGGTTGTTTATCAGTATACCATCTACTAACTTTCCTGGCACCAAAGACCATAATTTTAGATTTAGTAGCATTTATTTCTAATTTGTTAATTTCACAATACTCATTAGAGGTGGTTAGTAGCCATTGTAAATCAACCTTGGAACAAGATAAAAGCACTATCAAATGCATAAAGCAGATGGGGGTGGGGGTTTAACTTGTGGAATTTGTTGCCAGAAGATGTGGTCAAGGTCAGTAGTATAGCTAGGTTTTGGACAGGTTTCTGAAGGATAGATCCATTAGCAGCTATTAGTCAGGTAGGTTTGGGGAATGAAACCTTTTATTGGGTGTTTTTACACACACATTTCTCCTGGATGTTTGCTGTTACATTCTGAACTTTCTGTGTGTCTAAATCACTCACCCAGATCTTAAACATCCAGATCATTGAACTTCTGCATAGAACTTCTCCCAGAACCTTTATGTGTAAAACGTTCTGCTGCTAAACTGCTTTGCTCCAGGCAGCTGTGGTCACTTGGTTTCCGTGGCAGCCTGTCACATCTACAGCTGCGGCTACTTCAGGCTGCCTCAGGGCAGTGTTTGTGTGAAGAATGCATCCAGGAACTGCCTCAGAGCAGTTTGGGTGTGAAAAATGAATCCGGAACTTACTTGTGTACTTGTAAACCTAGAAGATTGAAAATCCACAACTTTAACGTGTGTGTAAAAATGCCCACTGTCGGGAACTGGGAGAGAACAACAGGGAATGGATTGCCCAATAAGTAACCTGTTGGATACTATTGTATACGAAACGACCAATTTGTATTTGGCTAAAACATATTTGTTAAAGGAGTTTTTTTAAAAGTCTTGGATATTAAAACTCTATGCCAGGGGCGGGGAACCTTTTCTGTCCCAGGGGCCCCATTGAAAATTAGTACAAGCTCCGAGGACCACACAGAGGTTGGGGGTGGGGTGTTTAATGGAACTATTCAAGAAAAGGAGGACCCAGATCATGGATCTGGGTCATGGATCTGTCCCCTACTCTTGTGTGCATGCCCTCACCTCTGCCTCATTATCCTGAGCTCAGTTTTTCAGTGCTTGGGGGTAGAGACTGAATCCAGGGATCAGATCCACACACTGGAAAAGGGCCACATAAACACTTGCCAAGGGCCGCATTTGGCCCCCGGGTCGGACGTTCCCCCACCCTGCTCTATGCAATGAAGAATCCAACACCTCCATTCATAGCCAGTTTCAAAAATTAAAATCACCCTCAATGTCAAAAACAAACAAGGAAATATTGTGCCTTTTTCCAACTTGGATTAGTGCAGTTTACAAAAATCTTTAGGAGAATAAAAAACACACACACTTCTGTTGTTATTCTCTGCTAGTTTTTTTAATGAAAGCAACACAACTATCAGGTCTTTGTTTGTACGCCCACTTGAACACAGTCGGTATTCAAGAAATAAAAATGTAGCCAGTTACAAGATGATGTGCAAAAGGTATGAAGCATAGAAATTGTAAACAAAAATAAGAAAAAGTCTTTGTGTTCTTAAAATAAAGAGAAAAAAAAAGAAGAAAAGTTATAAGGGTGAATGTCATGAGAAAGAATCTCAGAATTCCATTCTTAACAAAAAAGAAACCAAGGTGAAAACCCAATACTTGCAAACAAGAAAATAAAGATAAAAATGAACTGAAGCAAAATTCTGAACACAGATGTGAACTAAGTGACCTGAAGAAACTAATGGACCAGAATGGAGAAGAGAGATTAGATGGAGATCATAAAAGATTTTAAAATATTGGACTTGCATCCTTTCTGTCTCTATAGCAAGAGTGGGCCAAGTTCCTAACCTCAAGAGGCATCTACCAAAACCTTCATATAGTAAACAGCTGGTGCTCTGTGGTCCAAGTTGCTGAGATTCTGGGTAAAAACAGATGTGCGGCCAGCAGGATCACACTCTGGGCCATCGCAGGGCAGAAAATCCTAGGCGACATGGCCCAGGTCAGGCCAGGGCACTGAACTGATGTGCCAGCCGCTTTGCCCAGGTAGGGCTGACTCTGCTCAGGTAGGGCTGCGCAGGGCTCCCAGCGCCCCACCATGATGGGGAGGCCATGGTGGCCAATGAGTGCCATGGCTGCTGGCCACAGCAGCCCCCGCACCGGAGAGGGTTAGCTGCGCGGGAACACACATGCTAGTCCGCTGTGACCCACTATGGATTGGTATGGCCTTGTCAGGCGGACTGTAGCCTGGGCTGTGACCTTGGAGACCTGAAGCAATCCTGGGACAATATCTATTGGTGCGCGTTTACACATGCCGCCGGGTCCTGGGCCACAGGGGGCCAAAATCTTGTCTGTTTTTACCCACCGAGGAGCAGCTGCGATTCAGCTGCTGAGACTCGGGTGCAATGGAATAGGACACATGACCAATAACGCAGTGCGGGGCCTTGTCTGGGAGCTGCACTTGGAGCTGCCGGAGAGCCAAAAGGGGCCCACAAGACACAGTTTGCCCAAACCTGCTCTACAGGATGCACAGCGAGAGAATGAAATGATCAAGACTTTTTTTTTTTAAAAAAAGTCTCTTTCTTGCTTGTATCTTAGAAATATCAGGACTGTCAATTAAGCCCACCCCATTTTTGCAGGAGGACCTCAGAGAAATTTCAGGAACATTTATTACCAAGTTAACAAGCAGATGCTGAATCTTTTTAAAAAGGCTTTGCTTCCTTTAACCATAATGGCCATTAGTCTAAAAAACAACCACCAACTACCTTTATACAAAATCTGATTGAAAACAGTCTTACTTCAACTGTTCAGTTTCTAGTTTCTTCACTATGCTATCAGTTCACTGGTTCCCCATTTTTTCTGGAGTGGGAGATCAATTTTGCAAAGCACTACCAGGCGGAACAGCAAATTATTTAAAATAAATAAATAAAAAATAAACACCCCTAAGATGAAAAACCTCCCAGACTTTTTTTTTATATCAATCAAAAGCAAGCAAGCAAGGAAAGAAACCTTAATTCTTCCCTCTGCAGATCACTCTCTGTTAAACAAGGAGGTGCACAGTTCAGACGTTTAAACAAAAGCTGCAAATAGTTATAAGTGCCACATAATTCTGAATCGATACCGACATGGAAAAGTTTAAGAGCAGACAAGCAAGGAAGTCATTACCAAAATTCATCTAGGGGAATGACAGTGACAGAGCAGCCTCTACGTGTAAGCTAATTAAGCACAGATTTTTTTTTCCCCCAGGATGTTTTACAAATGGTAACTAAATATAGGAATGGGGGACATCGATTAGAGCAAGATGATGTCAAGCCTCACTCGATCACCGAAGCAAAAATACATGAATATATCTTTCAGCGTGAGGACTAGAGGAGGAAGGCAAGAGACAGAACCAAGGGTGTTTCTAAGTGAGGAAGACTTACGGGGTGGGCATGGCCAGCTGTGGGGCAGCCACTCAGGTGGAGTGTGTGGGGAGGGATTCTAACAGGTGGCTCCCAGGGTGGCCAC
Organism: Sphenodon punctatus; assembly: GCA_003113815.1. Taxonomy (NCBI): domain Eukaryota; kingdom Metazoa; phylum Chordata; class Lepidosauria; order Sphenodontia; family Sphenodontidae; genus Sphenodon; species Sphenodon punctatus. Next base: position 1,092,528 of record QEPC01014204.1, read on the forward strand.
AATGGCCGCACGGGCAGCCTCCACGCACTCCCGCAGCCACCGACCAGCCCTAAACACTACCCATACAGGCAGCTGTTCCCCATTTCCCTCACCCAGCAGCAAGCCCCGCCCTATGCCATGACACACAGCCACATACACCACGAAACATGAAGTCACAGCAGTCAGAAACCTCTTTCTGCCCATGACCCTGACAGCTGCTGGCAGTCCTGGTGGAGTGCAAGGAGAAAGAACTCGGGTGCCCTGAGGTACATACTGGGCGGAGCACGCAGGAAGCTGCTGTCCTCCGTGGCGTTGGCTCCTCTCTTGTGTGTCACTAGGTGCGGGGGAGGGAGGAAGGGTTGTTGTGCATTAAGCCAATGTGGTTTTCTATTTTCCATGCATGTCCTTTAAGGGCTTCCAGCAGGCGGGACCAAGGAGGCCATGGACCTGTCTTCGGCCATGGGTGGCCAACCAAGTTCATACAGGCCGAGGATGTGTGGGCGCCCGTTGTCACGCACTTTTTTGGCGTGCCCTGTAAGTGGCTATCCCCCCGTTCCACCTTCAGACGGTTGTTCGGATGAGTAGTTGTTGGGTGGCCACACAAGGTAGCATCTCTGCTGAAAACATCCCCAAAAATAATCTTTGTGCAACATATTAGCATGAGTGTGCTAGGGAGGTGAACAAAAAAAATGAGAAACAAACACAAACTTGTAGGAGTGCATGTGCATAACGGACAGTGATCGTTGGAACTGGGGTGAAGAGTTTGAAGATGAAACTAACTGGCAACAGTTTTCAAAGAAAAGAAAGTATTTTGTCACTTGATGTACAATTAACTTGTCGAAAGTGGTTGCCACAGGATGTTGTAAAGGCCAGTAACTTAGCTGAATTTAAACAAGGACTGGATAAGTTCTTAGAGGATAGATCCATAAAAGGCTATTAGCCAAGTAGGTTGGAGGATGCTCCTTCAAACTGTTGGGAGCTGGGGGCGAACAGCAGGGAACAGATCACTCCATTATGACCTATTGGTTACTTCTCTGAAGCGTCCGAGGGTAGCCACTGTCAAAGACAGGACGCTTTGATGGACCATTGGATTGAACCAGTACGGCACTTTTTCAGTTCTTATGAAGATGCAGAGAAGTCATGGCTATATTTGAACTCTACGAAATACCTACTAATAGATCACATGAAGAAAGAGACAAGTTGCCTGGAAAACATGTTTAATGCAAATGAAAAAACAATTCCCGGTTGCCAGGAAGTCCTTAGTATGGCAAACAAGAGCTAAAGGAAGTCTAAATTGTGGCTGTAGAGACCTAAAAATAGTTGTTTAATTTTGTCACAGCAATTACAGCGTTATTTCAGGTGTGCAGCTGTGCAAATGTAGTTAAAAGTGCGCATCAAAACGGGGAATAAATGTCTTCTATTTCAGGAATCATGGAAGACCAAATTAATCTGAAAGTTGCATTGGAAAGAAGTAGAAAATGTAAAGTTTTTGTGCACAAGTTATTAAAAGTGTGTCAGTTCAGTACAATTCAGGCAGAGGCGTGGAACCACGCTCATATCCCAGTTATGGCCCCAGCCCCCTAATGGCAAGGGAACGGGATCTCAAATGACAAATCGCAGTGAAAGCCGTTTCCGTCGGAAACAGGTCATTCACTTTCATTCATGTGACACAAACCTTACTGGCTTTTCTTCTGTTGTGCCATTTGTCGTTATTTTTCGCACGTTGAACAGAGCTGCTACAGGGCCGATCCCAAGACCCGTGTGCATCCCCTCCCTGGAGGTTGCAGAGAAAGTTCAAGCTAAGTGCTGGGGAACTGCTGGAAACTGCCATGAAAGTACTGTACGACTGTCGTAAAAGTCCCCAAAAGCACTGAAAAGTCCCGGAAAGTGAAGAAAAATGGTGGAAAAAGGATGAAAAGTAATGGGAAATAAAGTATCACAGGTGCCGATATCAACAATGGCAGACAGGCAGAATCGTCGGAGACTGACAAAGTACCGACGGACACTTGCAGTTGCTCCTGAAAGGTCAATATTTCCTGTGGAACGGGAACACTTGTTCTCATCTCAGCCCTACCTCAGGCTGCTATTACTCTACAGGAGCCCCACCCCCACCCCGGGAGGTATGGCTGGGAGCCCATAGGAGCCATGTGAAGGACATGCCTCAGCAGCAGAAAGTATGCAGCAGGGCTCACAGATGGACCCACACTCTTGAGCAGTGGCACTTCCAAGGGGGCTCCCGAACAGCCTGGTCTTCCCAGCAGGAAAGTTTTAAGAGCGGACGGGGTGGGGCCATCACTCCAGACACACCCGTTCGGAAAACTTCCTTATTGGCAGAGGTCTTTGCAAGTAGTCTGAGAGTTGGTAGGAAATTTCCAGTATGGGCAGGAATGGAATCAGCATTCCACTCATGCTCCCTCCCCTGCCCATTCTGAAAACGTCCTATTGGTATTCAAGGTGCTTGCAACCTCCCTCCCACACCCTAGAGTTCAGGGCTCACCTTCCTCCATGATCCAAGCTGAACCCTTGAATTCAGGATCAATAAATTGCCCTTTTGAAACACTATGCAGCCATTTTCTTTTGCCTCATCCATGGAGCCTTAACTCTGCTAAATTAGGAGACGTTAACAACAACAACAACAAAAAGATAGTTTTCATCTGCCAGAGTTAAGGTTCCTTTGATATAGCTGAATGTTTGAGTTATGTGATGGTCGAAAGAAGTGTTCAGTTGAAGCATGGGACACAGGGCATCAGTAAGAGAGAGTCACCGGCTAAGTTGTTTCCAGTGACTGCAGAATCCTTAATTGTGTTTCCATTCCTCTTGGATCAGGGCTCGATGAGTGGCGGGCTGTATAGAAACTCAGGATCAATGTATTTTTGTGAGTGGACTTTAGAGAGAAACCATTGGAAACACTTCAGCAAAAAAGCAGTTACCTAATCTTTTATCAAGAGTCTTTCATGCAAAACAATAAGAACGGATCGATCCCGAATACTACTTGATATGCAGAAATGAAAAGGATGTTATATGAACTGCTTGCAGAGGAGCAGAAACTCCTACTTTTTATGACTAGGAAACGAAGATGATGGGGTCAATCCCATGCTCCGTGCAAGCCACACAAAGGCCCATTGGAGGGACACTGTGCCATGCACAAGTCATGTGAGACCCATGCAGAATCCCGCCCGCAGAAAGTTTGGGATTGCAGCCAATGGTGTTAACAAACGTGACAGTGGCTCGTTGAGGCCCGTGAGGCATTTGTTGGCCGAGCTGCCAGATGTTGGCTGGGATTGCTCGCAGACATGTTGGTGGTGAGCCCGAGTTCCAGAGATCTCCCAGACTGCAACCCGGGGTCGCCACCAACATGCCTGGGCAATGACCCACTCAAGCCTAAGCAGGCTATCACGTGTGTTAGCCTGCTGTTCCCAGTCCAGTCCGGGGGGGGAAAGGGGGGCACCATGACCGGATGCCGCTGCCATGGCTGCCCATCATGGTGGAGGGGCGGGGTGCTGGGCGCAGCGTGGAGCCCAGAGGCCGCACGTCCCTGTGTCTCCTCATCCTCCCTGGTGGCTCAGCCACTGGCACGTCCGTTGTGCCAGTCCGGTGGATCGAGTCCAGACTGTGTTGCCAGTGTGTTCCCAACCTTGATTGGACTACTACGGTGGTGCTCTGTCATCACATCTATAAACACTGACCGGTTTGCTAAATGCTACAATGTTCTACATTGTTGGAGTGGGTAACTTAGGATAGCTTGATCATCCTGAAATCAAAAACAAGGGTGTAGAAATTGTGTATTTAGCAATAGACAACTCATCCAGACAGGGCTGGCATTAAGCAGAGGCAGTAGGGCCATTGCCCAGGCCCCGTGGTCCGAGGGGGCCCCACAGGAAGGCCAGCCATAGTAGTCTCAGGTCCAGCGCTCCTGTGGGTCCAGGCTGGGCTATTTCTGTGGGATCCTCTCCAAGTCTGCAATTCTCAGGCTGCTGCCTGTGGCTGACACCTGTGGCACCCTCCCCTTTCTTCCATAACTAACATGGGGGAACATGTAGGAAGGGATTGAAGGGGTGGGGCTATGGAGGGCAAGCCCACGGGGGCCCCGTATTTTCCAGCAATAGAATGAGTTGTTACAGGAAACAGAGCTATAATTGGCAAATTAGCTCCGATCTCTGTCTCAATCTCGGAGACAAAGCAGTACCAAGCAGGATCACATAAACGCTTCGAAATCTGCACATTCATTTTGCAGCATATAAATGAGATAGAATCATAAAACCTTAAGAGATGAAAATTAATTAAGGGTCATCTAGTCCAGCCCTCTGCTTAGATGAAGGGTGACTACAGCTACAATATTCCTGACAGAGGGCTCTCCAGACTCTTTCTGGAAACCTCCAGTGACCGTGAGCCTGCAACCTCACTAGGCAACTTGTTTTATTGACACACAGCTGTTAACGTTATGAAGTTTTCCCTGATATTTAACTGAAAACTTCCTTCCTGTAACTTGAGTCCATTATTTCTCTGTAGGATGAACAATTCTTTGAAATCTTCTTGGTGGCAGTCCTTTGGGTATCTGAAGACTCCTATTATACGTCTCCCCTTAATCTCCTCTTCGCTAGGCTAAAACTACCCAGATGCATCAACCTTTCCTCAGAAGTATTGCTGTCTAGACCCTTTATCTTAGTTGCCCTCCTCTGAAGCTGCTCTGTCAATATCCTTCTTAAAACAAGGTGCCCCAAATTGGACACAAAACTCCAGATGAGTTATACCCGGTGTCAAATAGAATGGAATTATTACCTCCACTGACTTGGAAACAATGCTTCTGTCGATGCAGGATAAAACTGCACTAGCCTTTTTTTGCAGCCAAGCAACGTATGCCCCATACATGTGCATTTGTTTTTTCTTCCTCCGATACTGAACTTTAAATGTATCTCGGTTGAATTTCAAGTTGTTAACTTCATCCCAGATTTCCAACCTATGCATTTTTTAAAAAATTTGAATTATATCTTCCAAGGTGTTTGTTAACTACCCATCCCAGATTTGTCCCAACTGCAAACTTCATAAGTATTCCTTCCATTCCTTCATATAAGTCTAAATAAAGATGTTGAATACTCTGTTCATCATTTTAAACTGATGAAAAGTCTCCCAAGTATTTTAAAAAAAAATCTTTTGTCTGTTTACCCGAGTTATCTAGCCCTCAGGACACTGCTTGAACTTAGTTCGGAAAGCGAGTTGTAAGTAGGAATTACTTTAAGTAAAATGGCATTTCTGGCTGAAAGAAAATGACCTACTATAGACAGTAACAATAGTTCTTACTTTAGCTACACAGATCTTTGTTATCATCTAAGTGCCTTGCACTTTTTATAGTGAGGTTTTCAAAGAGAAAAAACCACCTCTGAACTATCACATTCACAGTTAAGAAAAGGGCATGCAGCGAGTAGATAATGAAAGTACGCATCTAAGCAGAGGAAAGCACTATCAAAAAGAAAGCAGCTTTCCCCCTGTATCACAAAAATATTTTACAACCTTCACCTTTGAGGTGAAGGTTCTAATGCACAGCTTTCTTTTTAATTGCTATAAGCTCAACTTAAATCTCTAGCTTAAAAACACAACCACCACAATTTTAGTCACCAAACCCATCAAGAAACATTATCCACGCAAGCTCTCTAAGTTAGCACCATTAGCTTCATAAGAGGTTAGTCCTAAATTCAGGTCTCAGCCAAGGGAGGATAGATTGTTCGATTCTCTGAGTCTGTCAATTCCTTAAAGCAAAGGCGTAACAATAAGACCCAACACTGAAACAACCATACTTCATGAGGTCTTGCATGTTCCTATGTATAAATTATCTTCTGAGTTAGGGCACTTTCACACCTGCAGGAAAGGATTGTTAGACGATCAGGAGAGGGGACACGCATGCAAATCAGGTGCAGCTTCTCTTTCCTTATTTTTCTTAGCCTTATGCTGTGGAGAGTCAAATCTAGAAAGTTAAGAATAAAATCACATGCTCACAACGGAAGTGTGCTGTTTATGGTGGCACCTACCTGGCCAAAGCAGGGGCCGGTACTCCTCGCGTTCGTAACGGTGGTTTTCCACGCACAACTGGAACTTCCGCATTTTCTGAGCCACCATTCAAGTATGTTAATTCCTGGAGCTGCGCCTGTCTGATTTCGTCATTGTAGTCCTAGAAAGAAGCCACAAAACTATTCAATCACGACATAAATGTTTATGGGAGCTACTGATTTATTTATTTATAAAAAATCATATTACTATGGATGAACGCCTTCTTGAAAATCCCTTAAAAACAACAAACAGGGGGGAAAAAAAGTGAAATGGAAATTCCAATTTGACCCAAAAGTATTGTTAGAACCTTCTACTAAAAATGTGATTTGTATATATAAATACATATATATTGGCCAGGAATTTAACAGACAGGGTCAGGGTATTTTGTGTGTTGTTTTATGGGTTTTTATCTTTGTATTTTATATGTATTTCCTTTTTTGCAGTTAGCTGTTCTGAGCCTTTGAGGAAGGGTGAGATACAAATCTAAGGCCATGGATTCAAGGTTCAGGCACGTGTGCAGACCAAATTTACCTCCTGCATACACTCATGCAGTGTGCGCATGCAGGGTGCCCCTGGAAAAATGCCCCCCGCACTCTGACTGCACCGACACCCAGCAGGGGATAGGTGAGGATGAAGTGGAGAATGAGGGGTGGGGGATGGTGCAGTCGGAAGGCAGGGGACTTTTTGTTGAGGACACCCTTTGTGCACATAGCATATTTCCCCTCTATTCCAATAAAGGATATTCCATATACACAGACACACGTGCGTGTGTACGCACCCCTACCTCTCATTATCAATATATAATTCTTTATTGGAATAGAGAGGAAAATATGCTATAAAATATTCTGACCACCCCACTCTACAGGCTTTGTTAGTTATTGAAAATCAATTGCTGACATTTAAAATATGGTCTGCTTCTTGATTTATAAATAAGATCAGGAGAGAAATGGTTATTGCAAAGGTTAAAAAAGCCATCACTCGAATCAGCTTGGTTAAATCATAGCTAGGGGCAATTTGGATGTGGGCCAATTTAATATTTATTTATTTATTTATTACCCCACCCTTCCTGCAAAGGCAGTCCGGGGCAGCTTACAATATAAAACAGAAGGTATATAAAATCCGCCATAAAACAATATCAAAAAAGAGAAAAACAAACAGGGACCAAAAGAAGGGAGCGCAGTCTCCCCACACTTGGGGAAAGAATCAAAATACAATATATAAAACCCCATCCTAACTCCCCAACAGAAAAATAATAAAACCCACCCTCACCAAAAGCCTGGTGGAACAGCAAAGTCTTACATTGACGTCTAAAGGAGGGAAAGTCCAGAGCCACCCAGGCCTCTGCCGGGAGGGAGTTCCACAGCCGTGGGGCAGCCACTGAGAACGTCCCCTCCATAGTAGCCCCCTGGGATACCCAGAGGACCTCAAGAAGGGCGCTCCCGAACGACCGCAGGGGCCGATGAAGGGCACAGGGATATAAGAATCTGGTGTGGCAGAAGATACTAGCGAGTGGCCTATGTTAGTAGCTGTTTTAGAGGTGAAACGGGTAACTAATTTAGTACTCACAGGTAATACCCACATTTATGAGACCCATGTCATGTACCTGATGGGTTACCCAAGCGATGATCGGATACCCAAATACCCAGTAGTTTCTATTATCAATTCACTGGTTTTTTTTCCAGTTACAGATCAGTAAATTGGGAGGGAAACTTGGAAAATCGGGACTGGAAGTCAACATTCCAAGACCAGAATTTGGCATTCCGGGACATCAAGTATCCAAATCAGGTCCTAATCGGGTACCAATTAGTACCTAAATGCTGCAGGTCAATTCACGTACCGGAAATTCAATGAGTATACCCATGTTTGCAGGTTCTTTTTTCAGCTCTACTCCTGCATGAAACATCATACTGAACAGAGTTTTAACATGTTAATTGTCTATATACATCTTCTGGATGTTGACTCTAGGGGGATTAGGTTGCTGTACACCATTCATCTGGCAGCAGCAGCAGCAGCAAGCATTTATTGTGTAACCTTCTGGTGGCATGACTAAGATGGGGGTGGGGAGGACCTTCTGGCCCAGAGGCAAAATAATGCCCATGGCTACTTTTTATTTGGCCTCCTTCCAGTTCCTGGATCTGGCCCCAGATAAGATCCAGTTCCTACTCCCAACACTGAATGACAGAGCTCGGGTAAGAGAGAAGACATGAGGGCATGCATGCTAAAGGACAGGTTTATGGCAATGACCCATGATCTGGACCCTCCTTTTCCTGAACACACTCCTACCCTCAAATTCTATATGGTCCTTGGAGCTTTAACTAATTTTCCGCAAAAGGAAAAGGCTCCCCAACCCTGCTCTAAGGATTCAGTCACACAAAATCAAGACCCTGTAGGAGGGTAGCCCATGCTGGTTTTCCCTGGGGGGAAAAGCCAACAGGCGCTGTCGGAGCTTGCTCTCCACATGTTTGTTAGCATGGCAAACTCTGCCAAACACCTAACCCATAGGGAAAGGAACACAGATTAGCCTTTTCTTGCAATCTGAATTGTGTGTGAACGTGCACATCGTTTTTTATTCCCAAACCTTGTTTTGTCTGAAAGAATTGCCTCAAACACCAATTAAGACATTACTGTTGTGCAAACAGCTATGATTAAATTTTAGGATGAGTTTTAGATCAATGCCCACATTTCAATTTTTGCTCAAGGCAAGTCATCCTGGATTTACAAAAGTAAACAAGACAATTAGAAAATAAAAGGTCTATTTCTGCTCCTGATAGAAGTCATACAGGTGGGACTACACAGAAATCCCCAAGTTACAAAATGCCAAGCAATATTCAAGACGGCGTGAATACTATTAAGAAAGAATCAGCCTTACATGAGCACAAAAAGTAGATTGGAGGGTGTGCATTCGGGTTTGGATAAAACACAAACACAAAGAGCCCTTTTCAGCTTTCGTATTCACAACTCAAGGTATGTCCTGCAATTTTGGGGTATTATGTTATCATGCGTTGTGCCTCTCCATTTCCTCTTCTAATTTGATGTTATTAATTGTTTGAAGATTAGAAGTTTGAATATCTTTCATGTTTCATGTGATGNGGGGGGAGTGTTTCAACAACAGTAATCTATAGGACTGGACTGTGTTTTAATTTAGGTTTACTTTTGATCTTTGAGTGTTTTGTGGATTGAGGGCATGGCCTGCTTCTACAGGCAGTTGGAAACAGAACTGCACCCAGGGAACCAGATGGGATGGGGCAGGGGCATAAGATTCCCCTGCCTGGTGCTCTGGAGTTTGCTGCCACCAGGGTCCTCTGCTGCTTATTGCAAGGCTACCACCTGTGCATGTGTGCGTACACACACACACAGGGCTGCAGGCCGCTTACATACACATAAGCTACACACACACACACACCACTTGCTTGCTTCTGATTTCAGACACAAACCACGTACAATCCCACCCCCCAAAGTAATGAAAGCAGAATAGAAATCAGAAATACAAGATCCTCACCCCCATTGCACATCCCTGGTAGACTGTACTAGTAGTAAAAATCCCCCAGACCACAGGAAATATACAGAACTGGCCTGTACCCATTTGTGACAGCATACACAGTGGAGGCGCTAAATAAATCCTCTCCAGATACGGTATGCCAGACACTCTCTCTGGATGTCTCTCTCAAAACACAGGAGACTTCCACTGAATGGGACTTTGTAGGTTACGCACACTCTTTGGGGTGTACTGTGGCAATGAGGTCTCTGACTGTCAGGGGCTGGGAGTGGATCACTAACCTGTTCCGTTTCTCTTGCAAACAGCGGAAGCTGGCTGCTGTCGGAGACAGGATGCTGGGGAACCTCTGGCTTGTGCCGCCTGCCAACAGGCTCTGGCGGTTCTTCCACACCTCACTGAACATGGCCCAGCAGCTGTGGGCCCACCAGTCATTGGATGGTCACAAAATGTTTCCAAGACACATTTCCCTTCCCTTCCCCGTCGGACTGTCCAGATCCAGAGTTTGTGCTCCGGATCAGGCCCTTGCTTCAACTCCTTAGGCTCTCCTCCAGAACCCTGCCAACCTGATGGTGCTCCCCGCCCACCAAGCCCTGATTGGCTCCTGACTTGCTTGGCCCTGATAAAAGGCACAACAGGAAGAGGAAGCCAGGCACAGCAATGCTTGGGACTGCGTGTCCAGTTCCCTCTGCCTCAACCCCGTTTCCCTCTCCAGTCCTACTTGCCTGTCTTGTTCTGGCTTGACCCTGACTATACTTCCGGATTGACTCTGAATAGGATTCTTGTTCTGCCCTAATCCCACTCAGACTCCCAAGCCCGATCCCGATCCCATTACCACTCTGCCTGGAGTGCAGAGCTCTGTAGAGACAGCGATCTGGCCTCTAGGGGAGGCAGAGATGGGTGTGGTGAGGTTTCTGGACTGGTTGTCTGACCCAGAATGGCATTTCTTACATTCATATGCTTGGATATGATATTATATTATTATTATTAAGCTTTTCTATAACGCCAACACTGTACCTGGCGCATTACAGAGAATAAGACAGACACAGTCCCTGCCCTAACCAGTCTGGAATGGATCTGAATCGCAAGTCCCTGATATTTTTATTATTCATTAAATATTATTATTATTACTTATACAGCGATATCAATGTACCTGTTGCTGTACAATCACTAGTTAAAGAAATGTCCATGCTCCAAGGGGTTTACAATCTAGGAAAGACAAGGGAGAGGAGGCAAAGGAGAGGGCAATATCAAAAGAGATAAGGATACACTCAAAGGTGAGAAGTCACAGATGCACATGATTAAACTTAGCTACAGGGGACCCTGAGTGAAGGATGGAAGAAGCGGCATCAGTGATGACTAGGGGGATGAGGATATTAAAAGTAACACACCTTCCAACTATAATACTGCAGCTATAGGAAGTTGGATGCTCATCATTCATTCAAAAGGTGCCTTTTTCTCTTACTCAAAACAGGAGAGGGCCACAATATAGTTTAAAATGTATTCTGGATGGCCTAAGAAAGGAGAAGGAATTTTGTGGCCTTTCTCCTCTCTTAAAAGTTCAAGCAAAGACGCAAGTGACTTTGCCAACCAAGTGCCGTTGGGGAATTTTAACTGGGTGGACAAACTCATCCAAAGTAATGGCATCAAAAGGAATACCCCACTGCACATCTTTCTACTCCCGTCTTCTGTGCAACTTGGCATTCTGTTAACGCCATCAAAAGAAATCCAGGACATTTCAGCTAGATTTCCAAGTGCTAGCATTCGTTCAGCACCAGCCCTAGGTCCTGGAACGCACTCTGAACAAAAGATCTGTACTGTTGTCGATGCCGCCAGTCACAAGATTTAAAACAAGCCAAGTGTCCAGACATGGGAGATTAGCACTTTCTTTTCTCCTCATTGGTGCTGCTTCTGTCATCCCCATAAAATTGGTGGCATTTTGAGGAATATAATTAAATTAAGGGCAACAACATGTATGAAATGCAGAGACCTTTGAGCAAGCCTTTGCATATCCCAATATTATATTAATTATTATTATTATTATTATAATAAACATGCAATGCACGTATCTGGGAGACTGGCTGCTCGATAATGCCTTGGATTTATGGACTGAATTGATTTTGTTATCCAAGGAGTTGTTTCTACGAAGTGTTTAACAAGAGGTTTCTGCCCCTTATTCCCGAGATTGTTTGGATGCATTCAGACGAGGGGATGGAGTGGCATGGTAGAAGAAAGTTATGGTTGTGGCAGAGAATTCTGCCCCCAGGAGGTACTATCTCCTGCTACGGCAATGGCATCTGAATGTGATAATCCATTTTTCCAGGAACACCCATATGACATCCCAGGGTAATTTTCAGACATGCTGGGCCTCCAGGCTCAACACGCTGAAACCACGACTGGGATCCGTCTCTGATCCCAGTCAGTGGTGAAGCCGGCTGCCCTTTAGACATCCCGGCTTCTTCACACAATCTCTGAGGGGGCGGGGCTGTGCAGTACAACGTGTGGCCACACGGCCCCACCCCCCCGTGCTCCCACATCCAGTCCACCCTCAGGGAGATAGGCAGGTGCAGCGGCCAATGCCGCTGCAGAGCCCGATCGCATACCGCGGTCCAGACCACACTCAGGAACCGGGCAAGTTAACACGTTACTTTTGCCCCTTTCCTGATCGTGGTTCAGCTAACCACAGTTTTGGAGTAGAGGCCGGCCTCACCCCCAGAACCGTGGTTAGTTTTGAACCCCGCCAGGAATGGACCGTGGTGAACATCTGGAGGAGCTCAAACAGACGTGCCACCCATCACAGCCACCACACTGGATCACAGGGGATCCACTACAGGTTGACTGTACTGGTGTCACATCTGAAATTAGCCCCCCCCCCCAGTCCTTCAGCGTTTACCTGAAATTAACCACAACATACAGGGTAAAATTATAAAATGGTACCGTGGAATATGCTTGGAGTTGCTTCCTTTCCCCACACTTTGACCCAAAAGGGGCAGTCACATCAGAAAGGGACTCTCTCACTCATCTGTGATGTGGCCACACCCCCTTCAGAACACTATGGCATCATAACGTTCTGCAGAGAGCAGGAGTGTCTTTTTGTCCCACTTCTTTCCAATGTGGCCACATTCTCCAACTCTGCCTTGATCCCCCCCGTTATTTACACCTTGACAACCCGGGGAAATTTGGGTTTCACCCAAAGACCAGAGATGATGCACAAAACCGCAGAGCTTCCAAATTAAACCCAGGAGAGATAGTAACTCTTGCTATGCTCCTAGAATGAAAGTACAGTTGAGGAGGGGTCCGTGGCCACTGAGTGGCACAGCCGTGGAGCACCCACGCACGTGGAGTGTGTGGGGAGAGATTCTAACGCGAGGCTCTCAGGGTGGTCACCGTGCCCTCAAGGCAGTCTCCAGGCACTCCCGCCACCACGGACCAGCCCTGCAAGCAACTCACACAGGCAGCCGTTCCCCCTCCCTGCCCATCAACACCTGCCATCCCAAGCTCCGCCCAACTGCTCGCCCTCTGCCATGACACACAGCCGTGAATACCATGGAAACATGAAACCACAGCAGCCAGTAACCCCTTCCTGCCCAGAAGCTGCTGGCAGTCCCGGGCAACAACAGAGGTGCATACTGGGCAGGACACACAGGAAGCTGCTGTCCGAGATGCTGACCTCCATGGCGTTGGCTCTTCTCTCATGCGTCACGAGGTGGGTTTGTTGTGCTTTGAGCCAACACAGTCTTGTAGTTCGTGTGCTTGCCCAGAGAGCTCCCGAGGGCTGTGGCCAAGACTGGGGAGGTGCCTGGCTGCAGACTTGTCTGCAGGCATGGGTGGGTGCCCCAGTTCATACAGGGAAGGGATGCATGGGCACCTGTTCTCATGCACCTTTTTGGCTTCCATCACACAGGGCACTCTGGATTCTTTTTGGCAGTGCTCCGTGGGTGGTCATGAGTAGGTGCTGCATGGGTCACGTGAGCACACATCCTCCCACACCACCTCTACATGGGCATTCGGGTGAGTGGTTGATGGATGGCCATGCCTGGTAGCATCTAATTTAAAAACACCTGGAGATGGTATCTTTTATTGGACCAACTATGTTTCATGAGAACATGCAAGCTTTCAGGCCACACACGGCCCTTCTCACTTGTTATATGGCTGAGGAACTACAGACTGGGCAAAAGCAAGAGACAGATATATATGAAATCTGGTGTTTCAAATATTTCAACACAGTGAAGTGTGTGCGCGCGCGCATGCACACTACTAGTGTGGGTTTTTCGGAAAATTTTGAATCAGAAACACTTCCAGAACGTTTTCTGGAATGTTTTCCCATGCAAAATTTTTTTATTTGCATTAACATTAATTTGCATAAGAAAATTTTGAAGCAGAACATTTCCCTGTGCAAAATTTCCTATAGCCGTGAAAAATTTTCCACAGAAAAATTTGGTAGTGGAAAATTTTCCACCCCACATCACTTAGTCCTCACACACACAGCTGATATTGTAAAAAAAGAAGAATCAACGGATAAAAGTAAAATGACAAACATTAAAAAGGGGTATAATGCCGGAATGGGGAAACTTTTCCCTCCCGGGGGGTACTTTGCAAATTAGTATAAGCTCCAAGGGCCACGAAGAAATTGCGAGTGGGGGGTGCTTAAGGAGTGTGCTTTGGAAGAGTAAGGCCCAGACCATGCATTCCTGCCATGGATCTGCCCCTTATTCCTTGTGTGTACACCATCATCTCTGCTGCCTTACTCTGAGCTCAGTGTAAGGGGTAGGAACTGGATCTTCTGACCAGATCCAGGAATTGGAAAGGGGTCAAATAAAAACGACCCACAGTCTGCTTTTCGCTACTGGTCCTGAGATTCCCCATGCGAGGCAGCAGTGACATAACCCTTCCTTAATACCTTTGGGGCTAATAAACAGATCTGCAGGTTTGTTCCTGAAGACAGCTGCTACTCCCATCATTAATACTCCGGGCAGTAACGTTTCACTGAAACAAGCTCTGATAATTTGCAAATTAATTCAGCTACAATCTCACCATTTTCCAATTTATATGTAGCAGCTATTGATCTGATGATGGAATAGGAAACTGCAGCTAGAACATAGAGTTTGTACATATCTTTTACAGGGTCCAGGAAGAGCCTGTATGAACAAATGCAGTAGCTGCAACCCCTCCCACTAGCACCTATCTGTCAGTTGTGAGCTGTACTAAGGATTTTCAATACAGTAAGCACACGCATATGACACTGGCATCAGACAGCCAATAATCATGAAGATGGAGACTAAGAAGGACAAGGCAGCTTCAGATTTTTTCCTGGGCTCCATAAAAAAAAAAAGCAGAACTTGAAAGTCCACTAGGATGCTTAAAACCATTGTCTGGAAGAAGGAGCAGGAGGATCTGAAGGTTTTGGTATTCGAAATAGAAGTTTCAGATCTTTTAGTCCTGTAATCTTTTCTGGTACCAATTATGCTTTTGGTAATGTCGTATACAGCACAAGGATATGCTGTTGTATTACAAGTGCATTACATGGACAGATAACAATAGAAAAAGGAGGGCAACAAAAATGATAAAGGGTCTGGGAAGCAAGTCTTATGAGGAAAGGTTGAAGGAACTGGGTATGTTTAACCTAGCAAAGAGAAGACACCAAGCACTGCAAGGTCCTGAAAGAGAAAAAAAATTACCTCTTAAAATAATGAAGGATAAAATGTTCAATATCATCCACACTCCATTGACTTTCAGTGATCATTTGGCTCTTAAGACTCTTATGTGCTTTTTAACGTCTCAGCTGTTCTCTCACAGAATTTTCGTTCTTGATTCCTGCAATTCTACCACAAAAGCAGCTGGGAATTTGCAGAGCTCTTTGATTTATGTTGCTGAGGCACCGACAGTTCATTATGGAAGTCTCAATATCATCCATTTCAACTTCCAGTGTCTTTAAGAATCTAAAAAGTTATGGAGCCTGGGGATTTTCTAGCTCAGGTCTGTGCCACGGTTACTGCCTCATCATTTCTTGAGAGCTTTTGGGGAGTCTAGGAAACAAGCCACTAGCCAACTGTTGTGACAATGTGTGCATTTTCCCCCAAATATAATCAGGAACCCATGTTTGTTCACTGAATTTTTCCCATTTCTGCCAGTGGGGAAGAACACAGTGAACACAGATCCCTAACGCCTTCTGCCTTGGTCTCGTCACCGCAGGCCCCCTTGGTTTACTGAGGGGCTGCGGTGTATGAAGCGCGTAGGCAGGAGGCTCTGACTCCGACCGTCTTCTCCATAGGGCCCATTTGCGGTCCTATGTTGAGGCTGTGAGGACGGCGAGGAAGGAGTTCCTTGCTGTCCTCATAGCGTCTGCGAAGTCGCGCCCGGCGGAGCTGTTTCAGGTGGTGCGGGGGCTGGTTAGTCCGGCCTCCCTCCGCCTGGCCGGGGACTTGTCCCAGGCCCGCTGTGAGGAGTTTGTTAACTACTTCGCAGACAAGATTGCTCGGATTCAGACTGACTTTGACGCTGGATTGATGGCAGTAGGGGAAGAGCGCGGGGGGGCGGAGGTCCCGTCTGGTCCAGCTTCGTGGGGAGAGTTTCGGGAAGTGACGCTGGCCGATGCGGTGGATGTCCTGGCGTCTGTGAGGGCCACGTGTTGTGAACTGGATCCGTGCCCGTCCTGGTTAGTAAAAGCTTCCAGGGAGACGTTGGGGACGGTGCTGGCGAGGGTAGTGAACGTGTCCTTTCGGCAGGGGAGGCAGTACATTCAGTAGACTTGTACTGAATCATCTGTTTTGGTAGATCTGCATTTCATTATTTGCTGTTGTTCATTAAACTTTATTATTATTATTATTTTGAAAATTTGTTGTTTAAATAGAAGCAATTCTTTTGTTTACTGTTTTGCTATACATTGCTTCTTTATACTGTGTTGCATTGGATTGTCAATAGGAGGCAGAACAGAACGCTGGAGCCGCTACAGTCAAATTCACAACTCAGGAAATTTCCAGTAAGCTTGAGTGCTGGAAAATTGTTTTTGAAGGACTGGTAGAGGCGGGGGGAGCGGGGGAACATCTTTAATAGGCTAATATAATATTGCAGTATGAGCATGCAGACACTGTAGTCCAGAGTGCCACTTCTGAAGGAAACTTTTTTTTTTTTTTTAAAGTCAGAAAGAGTCACTAGCAGATGAAATAGACGGAGAGAGGATAGGCTCAGGATCAATTACAGTGTTTTATGAAGCCAAAAATTAAAGCACCAGTGGGAGCCCGTGTGTGTCTCACGACTGCAATACAATCCCCAAGGGTGAAAAATCCCATACTGATGGTATCATTAAAAAGGCTCTTTACCTAATAAGGCCTGATGTAAGCACTCACAGTAATCTATTTATTTAAAAACGACATCACTAACATAAAAAAACTGAGTAGTCACTGCAATTCTTATGCAAAATCGCCTTTTCAAAGATCAACAAAACTGAAAGTATGGTTCTTTTCACACAGGCACTCCCAACACTGATAAAAGGGTGTTACATTTTATTATACATGTTGCAGGGCACCCACTGAGCACACCTGCAGCCCTACAACATGTATAATAAAATGTAACACCCATTTTATCAGCGTTAGAGTGTCTGCGTGAAAAGGGCCAATGTCTGTACAGGTTAGTAACGTAGAGGAAATAGTTTTTCAAAAATGTTGTCATGTATAGTTCATACATTTAGAATGAATCACATGTGTTAACAATTCTAGATGCTTATTGTGCTTATACAAAAGTATTCTACGTTTTTGTAATACAATTTGATCTTAAAGGAAACCAGAAAGTTTATTTATGTAATCCAGAGTATCAAGGCATTAAGAGCTACGGTCTTTTCTACTTTACTGTTACTACTGTGCTTTAGATCACAGATAAGGCAACCACCATATTTTGTGCCTTCATCTTTTTTTCTATTTTTCCTTTCAAATTGGATGATTAGTATTTTATTTTTTCAATTCCCCTGGGAATTAGACGGTGTGTTCTCCCATTACATTTCATCCTAACTGACAGCAAACCAAGTTATGGGTCTTTGGAGGGCCACCTTAATAAAAAAGAATCCAAGTTCAAGATCACTTCCAACTGCATGTGCTCTACTAGTGAGAAAGACTGTAAGCTGTAATGTCCAAGTACACACTAATGTATCACACCTCAAAACTGAACTGAACCAGATTTTACAATTGTAGGCCTAAATAACATTTATTTCTTCCAAGGTTGCCTGGGCATTTTCCTTTTGCTGATAAATCAACTAACTTCATGTTATGTTCAGTTTTATAATGAAAGTAAAGTTAGGAAGAGTAATCCCGGCGTAGACATCACTCAATCATTTATTTACGGCCATCGGGCCAAATAAAGGCGTAGACATACTTGGATAATAGATAATTCAGATTTATTGTTTAAAAAAAACAAACAATTTTCACTCTGATGTCAAAGCTTTTTCCAAAGGAAAGCAAACACCACACACGGAAACAAGCAGAGAGGCTGCAAGATCACATGTAGGGCTGAATGAAAACAGCAATTTCATTTCATGAAGGTTTTCCACATTTTTGGAACATCAAGCAGAATTCGGTTGTGAATTTAAGCCACGGCAGAACTCCATTAGAGGTTTTGATTCAAAATGGTAGTGCCGTGTGCACCACCATTTTGTGCATGCACGTGTAGGGCACAGCCAGTCCAGACCTTTGGGAAAGCGTGGACTGGACTGCAGCTTGATCTGCATTTCTTCAGCGTAGATCAGAAGAAGAAGATCCACCAAAGGCAGAATCCGCAGCAAATGTTTTGTTTCAGCCCTAATCATACGGTAGGCTTCTGTGAGAGCCCGGAAAGGAATCCAAGTCTCCTGCCTCTCAGGTCAATGTTTTATCAGCTGGGCCACCCTACCTTTCTACCAAATTATTTTTATTCAAATGTAGAACAAATGCACTTTAAATCAGGATTTATGCTTCAGTTTCAAAATCCTAACAGTTTCAGAGAAGCTAATATTACACTTCTCATTTAATCAAACATGCAGACTTAGGAAAGATGAGTAAGATTATAGTACTAACAGGGATGAGGAATTTTTTGATTTCTTCCAAAGCGTGTCCCATTCTGGCATATGCTTCTGCTGGTGGGGCAAATACTTCAATTAGGACATGCAGGTCATCATTTAGGTGGAAATATTTTGCTTCCCCACTCTTTCTCAATTCTTCTTCCTAGACAGGACCAGAAATATCATTTACACAAATGTTGCATCAAGAAGAAAACAGTCAAACAAAGTTGGCTTTAAGTGCTTACCAGAAACAGATTTGTTCATTCTTTTTCATGTACTCTAAATGTTCAACCTAATCATGACTGGAAATGATCCCATTGTATGTATTAATACCTCTAAGCCTAGCCAAACCATAAAACTTCACAACGCAACTGATTTGCCTGCTTATCAAACCATGTTTTATACAACACAAGAAGCTTCTAGGGGCATCTGAAATATGTCACCCGACTCTGCCACAGCAAGATCTTTAAGGAAGACTCTGCTGGTGTTAGCAGGGGCAACCCACTCTCCTACTCTGGAGTAGGATGTGCTCTATTAGCTACAGTTCCCAAAGCCATGTGGTAACTTTAGGAACTGATGTAAAAATAGGAGGCTCTACATGCCACACTAGAACTAGATCTCTCTGGACTGAAGCAGTAGTAGTATCATTCTCCAACAGCTAGAAAATATTAATAGTAGCTATTGTAGGGAACCTCAACCGCAGGGATAAATGCAGCTCATGGCTTGTTTTTATGTGGTCCCCTATAAGTTCCTAGACCTGACTGTCAGATTAAATTCCTACCCCCAAGCACAGAAAGACTGAGCTTGGAGGAAGGGAGCAGAGATGAGGGCATGCACACAAGGATAGGGGACAGATCCACGGCACAGATCTGTAAACTGGACCTTCTCTTTCCTGAGCACCCTCCCCACCCCCCAGCACCCCTGGCCCCAGCATCTCCATGGACCCCCACTGGGTTAGCAGGTGTTGCAGAGGCATCATGACACGCTCATTCTGAAAAGCACTACCTCAAGCAACCTTGTTCACGTTCTTCGTTGTCTCTGAAACGGGTGAATGATGGTCATCTCTCAAGGTAAAAGTACAATTCACAATAAGGGTTGCACAAGGCACACACAAAAAATATTACTAGCCGTCAAAGTCAAGGCGACTTCAACTCCTGAATCATAGGCTTACAATGTAATGCACACTGCATACTCCCCTAAACTATACACTATGGGATTGGAGTATCTATCTGCTCCAACCTTCCCTCAAATCACAAAGGCACAAGCTTTCTCAAGACAGCCTGCAGCAGGGTCCAAAATTGTGTTGTTTTTGAGAGCAATTAACACTTAAGTTAAAATTCAACATACTTAGGGAATTTACAAAATACACACACACACTATTTATAAACTTGCTTTAATGAAAAACAGAGTAAAGGCAAGTTTTTTAAAATTCCGAACTACTGCTAAGAGCACAACCACCACTTTGTTTTTCTTACACATAAAGCATTCTACGTATCCAAAAATTAATATAATTCAACTTGGACACTATACCGGGGAATAGGAGGTTTTTAAAAGCACTCTTGTCTGCTGGCATGTTGATTCTACTTATCAAGCATTTTAAATACCAAGTCTTCAAAACACTTTAACCCAGTAAACATCTCTGAATAGGTCCATAAATAATAGTTTGAATGATGGGTTTTAAAAAGCATTTGTATTTGTTCTTTTTATTCTGGGTTAACATTCTAAATGACAATCAACTCCAGCTTATTGCAGCTAATCTTTTTGTTGTAAACTTTAGAGTATTAATACTGCAGAAATTAGATGGGAAAGCAAATCAGCCTGATTAGTGGATAGAAAATTCAGAGCTGGAAAATTAACACGCCACAATTAGCCAGCTAAAACTTGTCAGCCATTGCCATCATGTTGTCACCGTAAGGGATAAGGGGTTATAGAAACAGAATAAAAATCTAAACCTCCCACACTATTAACATCTGGGTTGTTTTTCTATTTAGAGATAAGGAGGCAAACATTGCAGAAATATATAAGGCATTTGAACAGAAGGGGTTTCTTCTCCTAATTTAACAACATAGGCTTTTCTAAAAGATTAAGAAAATTTCCACTTAAAGAGTAATTTGAGGGTGCTTCAAAGGCAGTATGCGTAGAACCAACAGAGAAGAAATTAAAGAGAAGAAATTTAAGCTGGCTATCACACACACAAAAAAGGAAGGGGGGAAAAAAACCCGTAACTGTGAGATCTGTTAGACTGTGTAATAATCTCCCTTGGGAAGCAGCAGAATCCCCAGTGTATTGAATAATTTAAGAGTGAACAAAGCACTGGAAAAAAGATACTATAGTGAACAATTCTGTGTGACATTAGATGACCTAGCAGAAGATAGATATGGAAAATATCATCTAGGATTCCAAGGTTAATGGCAGGTTAAAAGAGATTTAAATCAGTCTTATTTATAAATGGCAAAGTAGATTTCAACAAATGCTGGTTAGATACGTAACAACAAGATTTACTCACTCTGTGATAAATTTCAAACCACGTAAATTGATCAACTGACCATCCAAAACTGATAGTTGAAAAGCCTATCAATAATGTGGACAGTGCTGAGAAGTATTAGACAATTCTTAAAAAAAAAAGCAGAGCATTTTTACATGGACTAGGGGTGGGTGGGGGTGTTTTGGCATGGCGTTTACACAGACCTACCTCTACCCACACCCACCCCACCCATGAAGCATCGTCCGTTCTGTTGGATGGCTCCATGGGTGGACGTGGGTAGGTGTGCGGCGGGTGTTGGTGGGTGTGCGGCAAGAGCACGCATGCATAAACACCCGCCGCCCATGCTGTTTACACGGGCACACACCCGCCACACACCTACTCCCTCCCCCCCGGTGGCCATGTACACGGACCCGCGCCCCCCCACCCCCCGTCCCGAGTGGGTGTGCAGTCCGTGTAAAAACAACCATAGTAATAAATGAATCTGATTTAGGGAAAAAAAAAAACAAAAAAAAAAAACCAGGCATGTTGCTCAAATCAAGTAAGGGTGTGTTGTCAGGGGCATGGGAAGAAACTCAGGGAACGGGTCCAGAGTGGAAAATCAGGGCAGGGGAGATGGTCCAGAGAAGGGAAGGGCAGGGCAAGGTGTGGTATGAGAGCAGATCACATGCAGGGCACGGAACACAGGACAGAGAAGACACTGGAACAAGAAGAGCAGTCTGTGGTGAGAGGGGCAGGGTAAAAATACAAACATAAATCAAAAATAAAATGAGATGGGCTCGGGATGTGATGCCAGACAGTAAGTGAGATGATCTGCCTACATTTCTGATGCTATCAGCAAGCCTTATGTGCTAGATGGCAGCCACCCAGGAAGTTGGGAGGAGGGCGTGGCTAGGCCAAGCTGGGAATCCCCTCGTGGTTGGGAGAGGCTGGGTCTGAGGTTGTGTGAAGTAGTGGAACTGCATTGTCCAGTTGCCACATCTGAAACCCTAGGGGTGAGAATTCCAGACCTAATGCCTGACAGATTAGGATTGTAACTAACAAATCATTGAGAAGCACGTCCTTATGCCCGTGTAAAGGGTGTTTTCCAGTACATCCCGAGCAAGTGCCCGGTCGTGGGCAACAGTAAGGAAGTCCACGGGAAATGTTCAGGACCTGGATTGCTCGCGAGCATTGGTACCTGAACCTCCCGGGTAGTTGAGAGGCCCAGGCTGTGTCTTGGATCCCCGAAGTCCCAAATTCTAGACTCACCCCTGCCAAACAAACTTCGCACTTAACCCCTTCATGCTAGATTTTGTTTTGCTGCAAGGTTGCCAGCATTAGCCAGCATTGCTAGAGGAGAGCAGTGTTTTAGGATTAATGGGTTAAATATTAAATTTTGTATTAAACCATGAAAATCAAGCTGGAAACTGGTTTAACCACTTAACACCTTAGCATGTATATTGCTTTCGGTTTCCAAATTTTTAAACGCTGTACAAAGGAATGTAACTTTTGTTATTCCCATATTACCAGAGAATGGGGAACGTGAATTTATTTCAGTGTGCCTCTTCTCAAAAACAAAGAGCACCACACTTTGGAACAAGATGGTAACATGAGGAGTTAGGTTGAAGCAGAGTCTCGGTAATATGTGCCTTGATTTATATTCATTTTCTGTTTCTTTTGCTCCCCCCTAAGTTGCTGGAAGTCAGGGTTCAAATCTCACCCTAACCATGAACTCACTGGGTGGCCTTGGGCAAGTCACAACCTCTTAGCCTGGCGAGCCAGTGCGGTGTAATGGATAAGGTGTTGGACATAGACCTTGGAAGCCAGGGTTCAAATCCTGCCCTATCCATGAACTCACTGGGCGGCCTTGGGCAAGTCACAATCTCTCAGCCTCAGTTCCCCATCTGTAAAATGGGAATATGTGTGTCTCTCTCTCCCCTCCCCCTTGTGCATCTTAGATTGTAAGCCCACTGGGTAGGGGCCAGTCTCCAAAAATCTGTGACTATAAAGCACTCTGTACTCCTCCTAGCGCTATAGAAAGGTTTAGTAGTAGAAAGGAAAGCCACACAGAGCAGCATACCATGTAGCTAGTTGATTTACCTTTGCTTTGTCCCTCATGGAGCCTTTTCCCAATATTGACATTTTTGTCAGTGTTTCTTCCTGTAAACGCTTCAGGGAATTGCCACGCGGGCCCAAAAGTTTTCCCACAAAGTTGAACTGAAAGAAGAGAACAAGAAGAACAAAACAATAAGCCATCGTCTGTAGCACTGAGGAGCTGTAGTCATTTAAGATTCCTGCAAGGTATGACAAATAGTGCTGAAACAGCATTTGGTGTGGCTGAAAACAAAGAAATGTATTCGGTCATAAATTTTATTGCCATTAAATAAACATGCAGGGAAAGGCTACCACCACTCCAGTGGCTTTTCTCTACACACTGCCATTACTGAAACCTATAAACACAGTACTCTAAGGAACTTTAAAGCAGCATAAATGATAGTCAATACATGTCCAGCCTACGTTTAATTTGTCTATATACACACGGAGAGAAAGATTGTGCAGGAATCAGAAAAGTCAAAAGACTCTAAGCCGAAGGCACTTTTGGCAATTATCTGAAATGCCAATTACACATAAACCCAATACAACCCCCATCTGAGAAGCCATCAATTGTGACTTTTATTAAAGGAAAAACAAGAGCCCTAGTCTCTTAAAAATAACTCATTAAGCACATATCCTCCACCTGCAGAGAAGCCATGACAAAGACGAGTCCTGCTGTTAAGGGCTGGTGACCCGGGTATTTCACACCAGAGTAAAAAAAAAACTTGTTTCAAAGCTAAAGAGCTCTTCTAGAAAGCACCCTGCCAGCACTGCCGGTTTTCTATCCTAGAATGTCAGAGTTGGATGGGAACTCACGAGCCGGCTAGCTCAGCCACCTACTTGGATTTATTTCACTATTCTTCTACCCCGCACCCTCCCGCTCAGACAGCAGCTCTGGGCTGGATGCAGGATGTCTAGAACCGCAGCATCCCCCGAAAGATGGCTGTCCAGCTTCCCCTTGATAACTTCCAGTGACAGAGAGTCTACCACCCAGGCAGCTTGTTCTATTTACACACAGCTCTTACTGGGAGGAATTTTCCACCAAAAATTCCCGTTTACTTGACCCCATTATTTCTAGCCCTGCCCTCTGTAGCAATGGAGTTCAGTTCCTTGCCATCTTCTTTGTGGTAATCCTTCATCTATTTGAAGATTGCTTTCGTGTCTCCCCTTAATCCTCTCTTCACTAGACCAAACACACTCAGTTCCTTCAACCTTTCCTAATAAGACTTGCTTTCCAGACCCATTATCTTTGTCACACTCCTCTGAACCTGCTCCAGTTTCTCAATGGATTTACTAATAATACCCTATTATAATAATAAGTCATATCCTAAATTTCCTATTTATATAACACCCAGATGGACGGGGAAGAGGACTGTGGGCTGAGAGGACTGTGAACATCTGTA
This sequence comes from Sphenodon punctatus, assembly GCA_003113815.1. NCBI lineage: Eukaryota > Metazoa > Chordata > Lepidosauria > Sphenodontia > Sphenodontidae > Sphenodon > Sphenodon punctatus. Next base: position 1,117,028 of record QEPC01014204.1, read on the forward strand.
CCGGGGATGCTTCCCTCCCAGTCCCTTGAAAAGAAGCCTTCTGCCACAGCAAAGCAGCCCAAGGCAACAGCCATTAAGTAGTCACAGCGGCCTGCATAAGATCCTTTCCTTGGGGGTAAGAGAAAAGAAATGCCTTGTTTTCCTACTGTGTGTGCTGTCTCTTATACACATCTAGATGTGTATAAGAGACAGGTGTGTGTGTGTGTGTGTGTGTGTGTGTGTGTGTGTGTGTGTGTGTGTTGGGGGGGCGAGGGGGGAGGGAAAGCTACTGACATGGGGGGGATGGGGTGTGGGGGAACTTGCCTGGATGGTTGGGATCCCTTGGTGAGAGGTGAGGTTAGTGGCATGAGGAGGATGGGGGGGGGGCAGGCAAACTTGCTGGGACCCCTCAGTGAGAGAGAGGGGGGAGAGATACTGGCTTGGGGAGGATGGGGGTTGGGAGGAACTTACTGGGACCCCTTGGTGAGAGAGAACACTGGCTTGGGGAGGAAGGGGGATTTTTCAGACCCCCTCAGTGAGAGGGTGGGGTTCATGGGGGTTGTGTAAAGGGGAGAGGTCCTATCATCCTCGGATGGGAAATGGGTGCACTTGGGACAAGTTGGGGGGGAATGAGAGAAATCTCTGAGGAAGATGGGATTGGGTTTGGTACCGGGGGGGGGAGGGGTGTCCCTGCCTGCATTGCCAATTATTCATTTGGGATGCCAAGCTAGCGGGGTACTCTCTGGCCACCCATCCCCTCAGGGCTCCCCTGGCCCTTTGAGAGTCACCATCCCCCGGGGGTGGGCATGAAAAATCTGGGGCTGGAGCGGGCTCGTGGAGGGGGGGTAGTTATTGAGGCAATTACAGTCATGATGGGCACTGGGGAGGTATGGGTGATGGGGAAGGGGAGAGGAAACACCATTGGGGCTATTGAGAGAGACACTTGCTGTCTGTTCCCCTGTGCCCCTCCCCTCAGGATACTTGAGGGTTGATGCCAGAAGGGCCCCTAACCGGACGCTGTTGCTGCTTTATGCAAGGTCAGCAGCAAATAAAACATCAACTATATTTGATTTGATTCAGGCTGAGGCCGCTGATCTCATATGAACAACAGAGACCTGGCTGAATGAGGCACCCAAGTCTATATTGTCCCAGATGGTGCCAGCTGGATACTCAGTGCAGCATCAGCCGAGTACTGGAGTGGGCAGGGCTGGATTTAGGAATGTTGCACCCCCAGGCCCTTCTTAGGGCTGCTGCCCCCAAACCCTGCCCCCAAGCATCGCCCCACACAAAAACAGGTGTTGAATCTAGAACTCCAAAGCTGAAAGAGTCACAAGCTGTCAACAAGGGGTTAAAAAACCCAGAGTCACAGGACTTCTGCACAAACCCTAATACTGGAAGCAACTGTCCAATAAAGTCAGACAGACAATCACGAATGTCTGTGAGAAGAGCTTATGAGTTACGTAATATCACAAGTTTGATTATCCGCAATACGCTTTGGATTATGTAAAGACAACAGCGGCGCTTACCCAATGCCTGGCTGCTTTGGGGGACTGGATGAGGATGAACCAGCTGAAGAAACCATCGTTGGACATGGATGCGCTCGCCAGCTACCGCCCTGTCTCTAACCTTCCCTTTTTAGGGAAGGTTATTGAGCGGGCAGTGGCGCTCCAGCTCCAGGTTCATCTGGACAACATCGGGCTCCTTGACCCTTTTCAATCTGGGTTCCGCCCCGGCTATGGCACCGAGA
>QEPC01014204.1:1122095-1181485 GCA_003113815.1 Sphenodon punctatus
GGGAGAGGGAGAGGAGGGAAGAAAAATGAGAAGTTCGGTCTTGGCCATGCTGAGCTTGAGTTGACGTCGGGACATCCAGGCTGAGATATCAGAGAGGCAGTTGACGAGGCGTGAGTGGACAGGATTGGGGGTAGAAAGATAGAGTTGGGTTTCATCAGCGTAGAGATGATATTGGAATCCGTGGGAGGCAATAAGTTTGCCAATAGTAAGTAAGTAAGTAATTTACGGCTTAAGCCAAAAGAATATTCACAAAACCTCATACATACATATAAACAAATATAAAATATATAACCACCATTCATACATTTAAAACTCTTAACTGGTCAGTTTTGTTGTTTTGATCCATTTGGTCCCAAACTCTACATAAATTTTCAATTTCAATTAACCTGTAATAAATTTTATTTCAGCAAGCCTTGTCCTCCCCAACAAGTACTAACGCAGGAATTAACCTCTCTCTCTCTCGAAGAAGGCTTGCCCTTCCCTGACTTACTATCAGCACCTTTTATCCCCTGCAATATAGAGAGATATACCTCATTCAAATATAATCACAGTAGAAGATATTGTTATGGGATAATGCCTTCTGGAGCTATTTCTCCTTTAATATAATTTGACTACTATAATTCCAATAGGAACATATGAAGGCTAGCCGTGTTTAGTGTAATTTTAATCCTTGTGAAACACTATGCACAATGATGTAGGAATAACTGCAGGCTAGATTTATAATGTAAAATCAAAAGGAACTAATTTTTCACACAACCTGTGGAACTCACTGCCACAGAATATTGCCAAGGTCAGTTGGATAACTAAGTTCAATAAGGGATCAGAGACATTCATGGGTATGCCCATCAACAGCCAATAGCCAAGATTGTCAGGGGATGCATGCAGCCTCAACCCTACCCCTCCACATAGACACCCCACTAGTATAAACACTGATAAAACATACAGCCCCATTTCATTTTTTCCCCCTAAGGCCACACAAAACCTTGAACTGTCACTATGCACAACCCTTTCCTCCAATGGGTTATTAGGCCCTAGCTTGAACTGGAGTGGATCACAATGGCTTTGGAGGTGTGGCCTGGCTGTGAGAACTACATATCCCAGAAAGCAATACTACACCCTCACCTCTGCTGTGACCTTGGAACAAACCAGACCTGGGTAAAGCCTTTGGAGAGCAGAGACAAGCAGATCAGTGGAGGCTCTGATCCATTCTCACGATGGTCTCTACCTGCTGGCATCCATGTGTTGTCTATTATGTAATCTGCCAACCCGTCTCTGAACACATTGAGTTTGGGATGTGGACATTGGTGGATTAGCCCTTCACCTGGAGGAGACAGCAGCTCAGGCTAAATGCTCTTGACTGGAGTTCTTGGGTGAAACATGGACCACATTGAAGTCGATGGGAGGCTCTTCTCCTCCCCCCCGTCACCGATTTCAGAGGGGCCCTGTAATATGGTGAGCTGGGGGGTGGGGGTGTCTCAGCTGCACCTGTTCCAGGAAGCTCCTTGCCCTGATGGTTTGGTTCCCTGACCCAGTTAATGGCCTCAGAAGCCCTAAAATTGAAGGCTGGTCTGGAAGCCTAGCTACGGGGAGAGAAATCAAAGGGAAGCTTGGTGCTTGTAGGAAGAGGTACCACAAGGCTGAAGTGATATGTTTGGGAGGGGAGAGAAACCCTAGACCAAGACTTCTACGTTTATAAAGAAGCCCACAGCCACCCAGGAAGAAATACTGGGTGGAGCCCTGTAGTTATCAAGGGAGTGTGAAGACTTGGAATAAGCTGGTAACCAAAGGAACTCTTATGTTTGCGATGACTGAACCTGCCACATCCCACAGGCACAAGTAGAGACCATCTCAGTCTAGTAGATTTTATACATATTCCGTCCAAAAGTTGCACAGGTGCAGAAAGATGGAAGCTTTGTTGGTTGTGGAGAATATATGTTTTCAGGGTGTCGCTGGGGCAGCAGGCAGCCGCGGTTTCCATGACTGCTATTTCCAGCGTACAGGATCAAAACTGAGCCTCTTCAAAAAGGCAAAAGTCACATCTCATCCTCTCTCTCACCTCTGCCCTCTACAGACCCCCATTACGTGATAAATTAAGAGGAAATGACCTGGTCAAAGTACCTCCCCCAATCCCTCCAGATAGGCATACACCCCTCCGCCCAGGTCAGAATAGCAGCACGCCAACTTGATACCCACCCACACTCTTCTCAATCCAAGCGTAAGTGTCACGCCAGCAACAAAAAGCTCACCTGCCCCAAAGGGAGAGCACTCTCTCCCAGCCTTACTGTGCAGGCCTGGGCGCTGGGGAGCACCCCAGCCAGGCTCCCAGTGTCTGCGAGGGAGGTGGGGAGGAACACACCTGTCTCCCTGTCCCAGCCATGGGGGTGGGGGGTACACAATCAGCACCCACCACCTGGGCAATGCAGAGAGAAGGGAGGGGGCACACACCTTAAAGTGCTGGTCTTTTGATCTTCTGAGTTTTAAAGTCCACAAGTAAGTTCCAGATGCATTCTTCACACAGCCCTGAGGCAGGATAAAGTAGCCGTAGCTGTAGACGTGAGGGGCTGCCATGGAAACCAAGTAACCACAGCTGCCTGGAGCAAAGCATTACCAGGAGAACTTTTTACACACAAAAGTTCTGAGAGAAGTTCTATGCAGAAGTTCAAAGACACAGATGTTTAAGATCTGGGTGAGAGATTTAGACACACAGAAAGTTTAGAGTTTGAGTTTGGCTCAGCCTTTTTCTGTTTGTTTGGAACCATTTCAATTAGTATCACCCAGTGATGCGGGGAAGTGCTTGGAGTGATGTGGGTAACCTGTTGTGAATTAGATCCTTCCCTATCCTGGCTGGTGAAGCCAGGCGGGAGACACTGGGGCCATTGCTAGCTGGGTTTGCTCTTGAGTGGTTTTATTCATACCTGTTGGGGAGGACACAGTGGGTGGTGGTGATGGAAGATTAATTGTTGTCCCCTGGAGACTTCCCTGTGGTATCCCACTGGGTTCCATCTCATCTCCTCTCTTGTTCAATGTGTATCTGAGGCCACTGGGCGAGATCATTCAGAGGCTTGGAGCCATCAGTACGCTGATGACACCCAGCTCTACCTTTTTTTTTCCATCCGACCCAGGTCCTGCAGTCTCTGTGCTTACCCAATGCCTGGCTGTCATTGGGGACTGGATGACGGTGAGCCGACTGAAGCAGAATCCAGACAAAAATTAAGCGATGAAGATTGGCTGGCCCTGTGACTTGGAGGGGATTGGACATTCTTGTAATTGAGGCCGATCCCAAGCCCCGTGGATCCCCTGCGCTCATGCATGCATGCGGTTTCCACGTGGCACTATGTGCTGACAATAGCGGTGCACGTGATTTACATGCACGCAATTACACGCCAGATCTGTGAGGCTTGGGATCAGCCCCATTGACCGGTCCGGCCCCCTCTACTGATCTTTGTAGCCTTGGAGGGCTTCTCGACCCCCCTGCTAGACCTGGATCAGATTGCGGTGATGGGCAGGAGCGCCTTTAACCAGCTTAATCCGCTGAGGAGGCTGTGGCCCTTTCATTCTGATTCGGCCACCATCATCCATGCTAACATAACCTCAAGGTTAGACTAGTGCAGTGAGCTCTACGTGGGGCTGCCCTTGGTGAGTGTTCGGAAGCTGCAGCTAGTGCAGAACGTGGTGGCCCAGCTCCTTGCAGGGTTGAGCCGCCGGGAGCACATTACACCAGTGCATTACACACAAATGTGGATCCATTTCCTTTGCCATCCATTTCCAGATCCCTGACAGTCCGGAATCTCATCCCCTGACTAAAAGCCATTATGGACTTAGCTTCAAGGAACTTAATCATTTTTTGAAGCCAGTCATGCTACTAGCTTTTACAACATTTTCTGAGAATGTGTTCCATGGATTAGCTCTATACTGAGTGGAAATAAATACCTGCTTTTATTTATTTATTTTAATCTACTGCTCGTTAATATTGTAGGGTGCCCATACTTACACTGTTTTGAGGACAGGTAAACAACCACTCCTGGTTTACTTGCTTTTCTGTTTTATGAAGAACAGGTGATGAAAAATTTAAATCATATAAACATAAAAAGGATGTCTGCATGGTTTTATTATCATCAACACAAAGTGCATCACAACTTTGTCCAACAATTGGTAATGAATATGCTACTTACAGAAGTCAATAATTTCTTGTCAAGAGTTCACTTACTTTAATAAAGAACTATCATTGCTTTAAAAAGGGGAGCCCTTATGGTTAACTTACATAAAAATCTCCATTTCAGTTTAATGGAACACCAGGTCAATATTTCAAACCAAGCCATTATTTAATGATTACTAGGCTACTTTTGTAGAAATGGAAGAGTTTGAAATACACAGTCAGGTAAGCTATTAGGGGAAGTAATATAAATAAATCTTCAGAGCATTCTTAAACGAGGGATTATTCATTTACAGTAAACCATGCTGAAATCCATTTCAAAATGTCAAGTGCTTACTTTCAGATATAAATCAGAAGGCAGAACTTTAATACGCATCCAAAGTATCAATTAGAAATATTGAGCCCGAATGATAGTGTTCGATACACAGTAAGGAATTTGGAGAATTTTCTTTAAATAAGCATGTAATAAACTTGATACTGATGTTTTTATTCTTGCCGGACAATCCTTGTACAGTGAACAGTATTTACAAACTTAAAATAATTTCAATATATAATTAGTTGCATTTGCTGAACTTCCCTTCCCTTTGAAGGCAAAGCAGCTTTTCATATTAACTTTATCCTCTTGGCTCTCATAACTAGCAGGCATTAGATGCGGGAGAGACTTTTTTTTCCCCTCTTGCATTGAAGAAAAAGCCAGAGTATACCTATTCTGAAGGAAACAAATTCACTTCATGCGTTCTCCACAAAGTTTCTGTCATACTCTCTCAGGAAAGAACTAGAACTAAGGGCATTTTCACATGGACAGTTAGTCCAGACTAACTGAATGTAGTCCGAACTAGGATGTTTGTCTGAACGCTGTTAACGGTACTTATTAGTCTGGTCTAAGAAATAAACATGGTTGTTATAAAACCCCAATTGCTGAGGTTTAACACAACCGTTCTTAAACTAGTCCGGACTAATGTCCGTCTGAATTGCTAGTGCTTAGTTCGAACTAGCTGACTATCCAGTACTTATTGCCACAGAGTCCAATGGCAAGATCTGACAGACGCTCTAGGCATGTTATGCCTCTATAGTTTTGTAGGATCAGATCAAGTGACGTTTCAGTCACAGAAAACATGTATTTTTCATAAGTGTTCCTTTAAAAATTGCAGAGGGCATGGCAGCTTGCATTGTAGGAGGATTGTGATAACAACAAGAGGTGGGGAGCAGAAATCCTAAGTCAAGTGAGGGCTTGGGTTGTCTGGGTATCTTGAATTAAAGGGAACAGGGGAAAGACACTGGGCAGAGTCTTTCCCCTAGGAAGACGCTAGACATTTTATGCCTCTATGGTTTGTAGGATCATAATTCAGGGTTCCCAAGACAACCCCAGCCCATAACTCCACACCCATTAGACTGGTGGGATGCTGGAGCCTGAAGGAGAGCTTAATGGGGCATCAGAGCGCGCTGGTGGTGCTGTGGAGTCAACCGGGTGCCAGTTCTAGCCCCAACTCCTGACACTGCCCATGTGCATTCACACACGCAGAGTCACCCCCAGAGAGTCTCATGGAATCACACATTCTCAGTATGCCGCAGCCACTTCCTCCCGCTACCTCAGCCAGCCCCTCACTTGCTGCGCATCTCTCCCACTGCTGCATGCCCACCGACACTGCGTGCCTCTCCTGCCTCTGCCATTCGCTGCCCGGTGCTGAACTTTCACCTTGCCTGCCTCCTTCTCGTGCCGGCAGGGGGCACATAGCACTGTTGCAAGTGCCCAACACTAGGCAGCCACTGCCAGCGCACAAAAGAGGCAGGAGAGGTGAGCACCCAGATCTAGGCAGCGCAAGTGAAGGAGGCAGAACTGAGGGGATTGCATGGACACCCCTACCGGATGCAGCCATTTCTACCAAGAGCCTCAGCAGAGGTCCTGGAGAGCCACATGCAGTTCCCAAGCCACTATTTGCTCCCTTATGTCATGTTAAGTAAGCTACTCTTTGTGTTTGGAAGCTCTTAAATGATTAGATATTTAATGTTACAAAAATGGTCAAATCACTGTTGAAAACCAGGTAAGATTTGAACTATATAAGGGTGGGAGGAAGCAAGGAGGTAGCAGTAAAACCCAGTGTTGGATATATCTTTTGACACAAGGACTAGGTGTAGAGTACCACCCGTTTCTAAATTCTCTCCTCAACTTTATGCTCCACGGAACTGGAAGAAATAAACAGGGGAAAGGGAAAGAGACAATAATATCCCAAATGGGAGAGGATAAGGTGGAAGAGAACCCAAAGGCAAAGTTGTGAAGGAGTAAGGAAGCAAGGAATGAAGAGAAAATCTCCCAGAGGAATTGGGAGACTCCATTCCATGATCTTAGCCAGTAGCCAAGGGTACCTACCGTTAGTAACATATCCAGCCTAGTCCATCCCACGTTTTACTTTGAACCAAGAGAAGGGGCAGTCAGGAGATAGTTAACAGTTAGTTAGGCTGTGATGTGGGCAGCAAGAATGAAGTTGCCTACCTGCTTTAACCTAAGACAAACTACGACATCTGCGCCCTTCATTTTTGGAGCGCCATCACAATGGGACTCAAAAGGGATGTTGGTCAAGAAAAGAAAAAGAGGTGTATAAGGACGGTGGAGGATTTTCAGAGAGAGGTAGCAAAAATCCACCAAAAGCTGTGTGTGTTGCCAGAAGGGGACTGAATGCTCGCTGGAGAAATACACAACTGCTCACAGGAGAATACACAGATCAGAAGCCGTTTCAGAGATTCTTTCAATAAAAATAAATATTTTTGTTTGTTTGTTTATGGGACTTTTTAAAATATCATATATGCATTTTCTTGGCTAAGAGAGATTCATCCCAGAGTTGAATATGAAACGTTCCGACTGGAATTGGACAAAATACACAATTATTTTTAAAATTGTGCATGCACAAAATGGCCGTTTTGTCTAAGGGTGGCAGCAATTTTGCATATGAGCAATGGATCATTTAAAAAAAAAAAATTCTGGTCAGGATTCTGCATGCCCGCATATAGCATGTTGCTAAGTAGTATCGGCATCATAGTAAACACTCATTTTCAGGAACTTCCCATCATTCAATGACAATTGGATCCTTTAAGGCCACTGATATAAAACTATAAAGGGCCAACAGGAATAAAACTTTACTATCTGCCCCAAGTCCACCTTGTTGTTGAAAAGAAATGGAAAGTAAACCCACCAGCACTTGGTTATTAAATTTCTTGACTCTGGTTTCAAGGCAGCAAGCTAGACTGGCACCAATCCTTATCTTTACTCTCAACAATACAGAGTGCCTGTTTATGGCAGCAATAAGAAAGGTTTCCTTACAGGCCTTTCCCTTCACAACAGAAGCCTTTTGAGAGTCTGCAACTAAAATATTTTCAAAAGCAACAAATTTTAAAGCCAAAACAAGCTTAATGCTTTGATTAATAAAAGGTCAGACCTTCTCCAGTCCAGCTTCAGCCACAGCCAGCCCCTAGATAATTTGCATTTATAATGTGGACTACAGTGAAACACATTATAACAAGATTGTACTGTAGAACCATCAAGCCCATGTTTCCCTAGCTTGCTTACGAGTATGTCATGTGGAACTGTGTCAAATGCCTTACTGAAATCCTTATTTCAACCTTGATGTCAACTGCATCAACACTGTCCACAAGTTCCATCAAAGAAGAGAAGATTGGTTTGTTGTCGATAAACCCACATTAGCTACTTCATAACTACTCCTCCAAGTGCTAGCAAATCAGCTGTTTTACCATTTGTTCTAGGAGCCTGCCTGGACCAGTCCGTAGATCTTTGGGTCACAACTTGCTTTCCCTTCTTGAGTAACATACACCTCAATTCTCATCTCCCCACTACATGCTTTTCCAAAGGGCATTAGTAGAGCAGCAATCACTCTTTGGTTTCCTGTCTCATCCCCACACAAGCTACACTTTTAGCACATGCTGTTCTAAAACAGAGTTTCTAAAACTAAATTGATTACATTAAACAAATAAATTAGGCTGTCACAGTAAGAGTAATTATTTCTTAATACCTTTTATTATTATTATTAAACATTTATAAAGCGCCAGTTGCAAAACCTGGCGCTGTACAGAACATACAATCAGACGCGGTCCCTGCCTGTGGCTTACCTATAATTTAAGATGAACCATTTGAACTGGAACAAAAATATATTCTTACAACTGGGATTTTTACCTTCTACAAAATCATATTTTATTTTTTCCATTTTAATTTAATTTATTTTATCTACTACTAATTGAGGAATCCTGAGCGTTTTAAGTAAGAGACCAAAATAGAAGCCTTCTGCTGAAATGCGAAGGGAAATCTATCCCTGAGGTAATGAATCTTCAGTCACTCACCAAAAAAAAAGAATAAAATCAATACAGAAACTTAACAGAACATACTAATTTGACAGGTAATGATGTGCCAAACCAAGGTTTGCCTAAAATCTGCTGATGGTGTTTTATGTAGCAGCTAACAGAAGGCATGCTTGATTTTCTGCTATTTCATTCATCTTGTTGACTTTTATTTTATTTTACACTTTTACTAATCATATCTGTAAAGCATTTTTAACAGGGAAAAAAATTAAGCAGGTCACAAAATTTCAAAAAAGGAACAAAAATTTTTCAACATCTGACGAGGAAGAGGAAAAAACAGTATTTACAAGGAAACAAAAACTAAACAATTGCCAAAGGCAATCCATAAAACCAGCTGCACTTTCTAGAAACCAGGAAAGTGATTTGCTGCTAAAATCTATTTTAACAAGGCCAGTGTAAAATTAAAGCATGTTGCGTGTAAAGACAGTTTACAAAAAGTGGTGTCTATATTTTGGATATTTATTGTTCAGGTGAAGTGCTGGTAAATTCTCCAAGGAAAGGCCTGGAATTCCCTTTGATATGTGGACTCCACATTTCTGAAAGACCACCTCCCCACTTATTTCCCATCGCAGCCCCTGAGGTCAGTCAAGAGCATCCTTTTGCATGTACTATCTACCCATCAAATTGTACAGCCAGGACAATTAGGGACAGCTCTACATTTAGGGACTAGTGGAGATTCATCTAAGCCCAAGCCTGCTCATCTTTCGGAGACAATGTAAGTCTTTTCTGTTTGGCCATGTATTTGCAGGCAGGGATACGCATGGGGTGGTTTGGGATAAGGGATTAAGATAGGCTATGGGCATTTTTAAAATACATATTTTTATTATGTAACCTGTTATATTATTTATTATTATAACCCGTTCTGAGTCCTTGGGATGGATGGATCGACAGATAATAGATCTAGTAGTTTTTGAATAGGTGCTCTATACTGCTTCACCCATCTAACTATGGTGAAGCTGGCCATAACTAAGGCAACTGTATGAAGGACCCAGGCTTAAACAGGCCCTTTGGGCCATAAACACAGCGGCTGCCACCTCCATGCCCCTGAGGCACTGACCAGGGGCAAGGGCTGGCACAAATGGCCTTCCCCCATGCTGGTCAAGCCACACCCCTCCTCCGCCTCACTCTAGTATGCCCCCAGCTTCCTGGTTGGCTGCTGGCCTGTATGTAAGACTGGAAGCTGGGTGTGTGGCTTGACCAGCATGGGGGGGGAAGTCCCGCAATGCCAGCCCTGGCCAGAGTGCCTCAGGGGCGTGGAGGCGCCAGCCACAGGAAGCTCCAGAAGTAGCCACAGGAAGTTGGGTGGATCATCAGCTAATGTCCTGGTTTTTATTGTGCCTTCCTGTGTCATTTTATGCATCTCTTACTTGTGTTTCCACATATCTTGGACCTGCTCTTCGTTCCCCCAAACTAGTATGTCCTTTGGGCCAGCTGGAGGCTTGGATACTGGGGCTTGGCATCGAGCCCCCTATGAGACTGCCCAGGGAGCCCACTCTGGTCAGCACCAGCTCTACATCATCCAGTCTAGGCCTGCCACCTTGGTTCATGTGCCAATCCCTGCCATCACCTTGGTCCTGGGACTCCAATCCTGCACTCTCTCTTGGACCTGATCCTGCATCATATACCCAGCACTGATCCTGTACTGCTCTCCATGCTAAAATTAATAATAAAGATGCTAAAACTAAATAATAAAAACTTTTTCAAGTACATCAGTCACCTGCTAGCGAGTCGGTTGGGCGGTTACATAACCAGGAGCTGAAAGGGGTGCTTAGGGGGGGAAAGGACATTGCAGTGAAGCTGAATGAGTTCTTTGCTTTGGTCTTCACTGCAGAGGATGTTGGGGAGATACAAAGTAAGGTTCAGGCATGAGTAAGTGATGAATTGGAAGAGCTGTCACAAATCAACATGACTCTGGAGGAGGTCCTAGAGAAATTTGACAAACTATAATCTGGTCCTGGTGATTTGTTAATATTTATTCACCCCCGAGTTCTGAAGGAACTCAAATATGAAATTGCAGACCTGTTAGTAATTTGTAACCTATCGCTAAAATCTGCCACTGTACTGGAGAACAGCAAATGTAACCCCAATATTTAAAAAGGGATCCAGAGGCGATCCTGGAAACTACAGACCAGTAAGCTTGACATCTGTGCCAGGCAAAATGGTGGAAACTATCATTAAGAACAGAACTGTTAATAAACATGGCTTAATGGGGAAGAGTCAACATGGATTTAGCAAAGGTCAGTCATGCCTCACTAATCTGTTGGAATTCTTTGAGGGGGTAAATAAGCATATGGACAAGGGAGACCCGGTAGATGTAGTGTACCTGGATTTCCAGAAAGCATTTGATAAGGTCCCACATAAAAGACTCTTGAGAAGATTAAAAAGTCATGGGATAGGAGGTAGTGTCTTACTATGGATCAGTAACTGGTTGAAGGACAGGAAGCAAAGTGTAGGACTGAATGGTCAGTTTTCACAATGGAGAGATGTAAAAAGTGGTGTGTCCCAGGGATCTGTATTGGGACCGGTGCTGTTTAATGTATTCATTGATGATTTGGAAAAGGGCGTTGAGAGTGAGGTGATCAAATCACTCAGATGACACCAAGTTATTCAAGGTAGTTAAAACACAAACAGACTGTTAAGAACTGCAACAGGAACTTACAAGACTGGGTGCCTGGGTATCTAAATGGCAGATAAGATTTAACGTGGACAAGTGCAAAGTGATGCACAGAGAGAAAAATAACCCAAACTATGAGTATACAATGCTGGGTACTAAGCTAGCAGTTACCACTCAGGAAAAGGATCTGGGAATGATTGTGGACAATACACTGAAATCCTAAGCCCAATGTGCAGCAGCAGTCAAAAAAAGCAAACAGAATGTTAGAAGGTATTTGCAAAGGGATAGAGAATAAAACTGAGGATGTCATAATGCCTCTATACAAATCGATGGTGCGGCCGCACCTGGAATATTGGCGCAGTTCTGGTCACCCGATCTCAAAAAAGACATAGCTGAACTAGAAAAGGTACAGAGAAGGACGAGAATGATAAAGGGCATGGAACGGCTTCCGTACAAAGAGAAGCTTGACAGGTTGGGTCTCTTCAGCTTAGAGAAGAGAAGACAGAGGGGACATGATAGAGGTTTATAAAATCTTGAGTGGTGTGGAACGAGTAGATTGAGAAGGTAAATAACTGTTACCTAATAGTATTAGAACTAGGGGACACCATGAAGCTAGCTGCCGGCAGATTTAAAACGAATTTTAAAAAGTACTTTTTCACTCAACGCATAATTAACCTATCGAATTCGTTGCTAGAGGACGTTGTCAGGGCCAGTAGTACAGCTGGATTTAAAAAAGGACTGGATAAGTTCTTTGAGAGTAGGTCCATTAATGACTATTAACCAAGTAGCTTACGGGATGAACTTCTTACTGTCGGGAGTTGGGAGTGAATAACAGGGACAATGGATTGCTCATTGTGATTGTTGGTTCTTCTCCCATGCACTCGAGATTGGCCACTGTCGGAGGACGGGATGCTGGGCTAGACGGACCATTGGTCTGACTCAGTATGGCACTACTTATGTAGTTATGTTCCATGCCCAGCCTGTAGCCCCAGACATCATATGACTAGAACTATTCTTTTTTGCCTGCCAGTGAACTGAGGTTTATGATATATGCCAAGCCACATGTAATATCAAAGCACACACTAAAAGAAGAGAGAGTTCATAATACAAATTTTAGATATCCAAGTCTTCCTGGAAAATCTGAGATAAGATTTGACACTTCCTTATGTTTTCTAAGTTTGGGATTGGTTTTTTTTAGTTTGTAGAACTGTACATGACAAAAAGTGACAAAAAGATACACAACTACTGTTACTGAAAACAATTAATTTAAAATAAACCCAGGAACAAAGAAATTGTGCATCTTAATGAAGAATTGCTAGGAAAAGCAATCAATATGAACTAAAAATAATTTCTGTGGGGGGAAAATAGAAAGTTTATCTTGTATACGCCTTCTGAAGTGTAGAATTCACAACTCCAACGTAGGGTTATCATACCTGCCCCTTTAAAAAAGGACACTTATGAAAAATGCATGTTCCAGGGCTGCACTGGAACCAATGGAGACCTGTACCATGTATTTTTCATAAGTGTCTTTTTATTTTTATTATTATTATTAACAAACATTTATATAGTGCCAGCAGTGTACCTGGCACTTTACAAAGCAATAAAATAGACATGGTCCCTGCCCCTACGGCTTACAATCTGAGAGACAGGAGCTGGGGGAGAGACTTAGGAAGGGGAACAGAGAGAGAGACAAGGGGTCTAACATTCATGAAAATGCGAGGTCTCAAGTGCACGTACTTGGCTTGGTTACGATGAGAATGACAGCAGGCAGGTCCATGTTGCACGGAAAAGGGTAAACAGATCGTAGGTATAGGAATAGTGGCTCAGCAGGATAAAGAGTCAGACAGAGCAGAGCGAAAGAGGTGAGTTTTAAGGAGAGATTTGAAGGTATGAAGGGAGGGGGCAAGGCGGATGTGGACAGGGAGGGAGTTCCAGGCATGGGGGGCAGCAAGTGAGAAGGGACGAAGGCGCTTAGGGGAGCAGGGAAGGCGTGGAAGGGTGAGAGAAGGGACAGAGGAGGAGCGAAGTGCACGGGCTGGAGTATGGAGGGCGATAAGTGCAGAGAGGTAGGGGGGAGCAAGGTTGTGAAGAGCTTTATAGGTGAAGACTAGGAGCTTGTGCAGGATTCGTTCAGGAAGGGGAAGCCAGTGAAGCGAAGAGAGGAGGGGCTGCACATGGTCGAAGCGACTGGCGAGGTAGATGACCCTGGCAGCAGAGTTTTGGACAGAGATGAGGGGAGAAAGGTGAGACCGGGGAAGGCCAGTGAGAAGGAGGTTACAGTATCGAGGCGAGAGATGACCAGAGCATGAACAAGAGTTTTGGCAGACGAGACAGAGAGAAAAGGGCGAATCTTAGCAATGTTATGGAGATTTTTAAAACAATGTTATTGTTTTTTAAAGCAAAGGTATGGTATCCCTACTTCAACAGGTATTTTTTTTAAAAAAAATTAAATCCTTGAGTGCCGACGTAATGTAGACTTTATTCTAATCACTTTGCCAACACCACTCCTTAGCAACTCCAAAATTAATATATGTTTGAAGCTGAACAGTACAAAAATACCACACTTTTATTGACAACATTAAAATGACACCCCCTCCCCCCTCAATTTTTATCCAAGGTACAAAAGGAAGTATACAGATACAGCATTCCTTCTTTAGGCATTTAATCTACTATATGAGTTTCAGCTTGAAGAGAATTAAAACCGATGCTATCCCAAGTTTAAACGTATAAATTACAGAAGAGGGGATATATAATAATAGGACAAGTAATCCTTGTTTATCCCCACCAAGACAAGTCTTCTGAGGAAGCTACATCCAGCTTAAAATGCTTAGTGAAAGAATGAATGATTGACCAAATGCTTTATTTACAAAGCTTTAATAAGCCAATTCCAATCCACAGGATGTTTTCCTCTTGGATTTAATCTTATTTGGGATCCCTGAGACAGATCCCCACCCTCCCCCCACCCTTTAAAATCTGAGCTGGGAGGGTGGCATGTTATTATTCTTAAATAGTATGAGATGATGCTGGAAAATCCTGAGACGAGTTCTCCTGGCTCTTCCAAGTAATACAAGGAAGTTGTTCTAAGCATCCAAATAGCAATATTGCCATCCCATTTATTTGGGATAGCCAGGTGAATGAAGATTTACATATGGTTGCTGATTTCAGCTTGACAGGTTTTCTTTAATGACTTAAGAGACGTGACAGTGGAGCGCCGCCATCACAACAAATGTACTGGCAGCCAAGCCACTGGAGAAGGTGAGGAGCTGCAAAAACATGCGGCCGGCCGGCCGGCCGGCCCCACCCCCGCTCTGCGCCCTGTGCCTCAGCTCCCACCACAACAGGCGGCCATTGCAGCCAGATCTGGGCCAGGTCACGACGGGCCACAAAACAAATATTTTAGCCTGCTGTGGCCTGATCGGGCAGACGGCAGCCCGGGCTGTAATCTTGGAGGTCTCCAGATTTACAGCCCAGGCTCAGCAATCCCAAGTACACATCTGGCGGGACACTAAGAAACGTGTCAGTGGCTCATGGGCCAAAGCAGACCACTGCTCTGTGGATTAAAGCAGACCACTACCACATTTGTTAACACCCAAACTAGATCAGGAGATGCCTATTATTGGACCAACAGCTCTTGGTGAGAGTATGCAAGCTTTTAAACACGTATGGTCTCATCAACAGTAGCTAGCCCAACTGTCAGTGCACAGGATTAGAACCAGCATTCTTCGGAATGTGGCCCATCTTGGGAGAAGGATGGCGTTTACGACATGCACATAGCCACTTGTGTATAGCTTGCATGAGTACATAGGCCACGTTAGTGATGACAGGATTTGGCAGAGGGAAGGAGGAATAGTTCTGTACCAGGGAAGGAGAATTTGGAATGCACTCCTAGTCCTGGTAATTGAATTAAGGATCCTACCATGCTGTACTGGGACCAGGTAAGACACTAAATTATGAGTCCCTCCAGACCATAGCACACGATATAAAGATTTACTGGACCCCAACTGGGACCTGACACCCAATCCACCTGGTAACTTTGAGCTTAGCAGATGCAACATGGTTATATTCAAACACAGCTTATATGCGCTAGTGGATTACACAATAATATATTCATAATACACATTCAATTGCTAATCAATAAGAGTAGCTTCTAACAAAGTATCTTGTCTTCCCTGGATCCCTCTCTCAGGAATGCGAGAGGGACTAGGTCCCAGTACAGAATGGTAGAATCCTTAATTAAATTATCAGGACTAGGAGTACATTCCAAGTTCATCTTCCCTGGTACACAGCGATTCCCCCTTCCCCCTGCTAATATTCTCCTCCCACTACACCCTGATTGGCTGCTGTTTGCATAAAACCACTTGACAGGAAGAGAAACCCGGGCATAGCAAGGCTTAGGCCAAGTGTCTGCCAGCTTCTCTGCCTGTTTCCCAACCCACATGTCTGCCAGTTTCAAGACCCTTCTACCTGCCAGTCTGCCTTCTCATTCTGCTTCTTGTCCTTCCATCTCCAGTCTTGCTGCCTGCCAGCCTACCTTCCCACTCCATTCCCAGGCCACCTGCATCCTACACTTGCTCTCCACGTCTGCCGAGCCTTCATCCTGCACCTTCTTGGTCTGACCTCCTGCCACTGACCCCCTAACTCGTTGCTGGACTTGCTTCTGGATTCTCCTCAGGTTTGACTAGGTTGGCTTGGCTTGATTCCTGGATGGACCCTTTGGCCTGGCTTGTGACTTTGTCTGATTCTTGAAGTGGCCCGCAGGTGACATCTGGTTTTGTTAGAACTGATCCTGAACATTTGGTCCCGATCCTGCCGCTACTCTGCCCAGATTCTGATTACTGAACTACTTTGTCTCCATCTCTTACATTTGGAACCAACACAGAAACCATCCTCTCTCTCTTGGCTTTATCATCTTAATATTTGTTTATTTTTTTAAATGTTTAAAATTTCAGGCATCACGTCGGCGTTTCCATGCTAGTTTTCACATCTTTAAAAGTTTTAATGCTTCTCTGTCTTCTCCAGCTGTCTGAAACCCCATGAAAAACAAGATGAAAGTGACTTTAGTAAAACTGATTATACAGAGAAAGCATCAAACTTAAACCGGGGGCGGGGGGAGGGGATGCTTCTCACTAGTAACGAGTTCTTTGAGAAGCTGCCATCTATTTACACACAGCCAAATCTTCTGAAGAGCAATGGCTTGTGGATCACTGAGTTCTGCCCACCTCCCTTATCCAAGTCCTCACACCTGGGCAAGTGCCTCAGAAAAAGGGCTATAAAGAGAAGGGCGACACACTCATCACCTGTGTTCTTTCCGCCACCAAGTCCCTTGGGCTCCTGTCTCCAAGACAGAGTGAAGATGGAGGAGTTGTGGGATCACACAATTCACTTTTGTTCCTGTCAATGGTCTTGTCACAGGCAGAAAACTGTAAAGCAATAATGTTGTTTAGGAGGACTAGACAAAAAACAACTGGAGTACTGCCCTCCACAACTGGGTTCCTGATCTTGATTTCATGCCCACAGAAGAACTACTGGCATCCAGTTACGTGCTCTACACATCTACTGAGCAAGTACTATTCGTTAGGCAGGCAATGAGAGCCACCCTCATTGAACGGACTCTAATTATTATTATTTATTATTATTAACAAACATTTATATAGCGCCAGCAGTGTACATGGCACTTTACAAAGTAATAAAATAGACACGGTCCCTGCCCCTAGGGCTTACAATCTGAGCGACAGGAGCTGGGGGAGAGACATAGGAAGGGGAACAGAGGGAGAGACAAGGGGTCTAACATTCATGAAGATGCGAGGTCTCAAGTGCACATACTTGGCTTGGTTACGATGAGAATGACAGCAGGCAGGTCCATGTGGCAAGGATAAGGGTAAACCGATCGTAGGTATAGGAATAGTGGCTCAGCAGGATAAAGAGTCAGACAGAGCAGAGCGAAAGAGGTGAGTTTTAAGGAGAGATTTGAAGGTATGAAGGGAGGGGGCAAGGCGGATGTGGACAGGGAGGGAGTTCCAGGCATGGGGGGCAGCAAGTGAGAAGGGACGAAGGCGCTTAGGGGAGCAGGAAAGGCATGGAAGGGTGAGAGAAGGGACAGAGGAGGAGCGAAGTGCACGGGCTGGAGTATGGAGGGCGATAAGTGCAGAGAGGTAGGGGGGAGCGAGGTTGTGAAGAGCTTTATAGGTGAAGACTAGGAGCTTGTGCAGGATTCGTTCAGGAAGGGGAAGCCAGTGAAGCGAAGAGAGGAGGGGCTGCACATGGTCGAAGCGACGGGCGAGGTAGATCACCCTGGCAGCAGAATTTTGGACAGAGATGAGGGGAGAAAGGTGAGACCGGTGAGACCGGGGAAGGCCAGTGAGAAGGAGGTTACAGTAATAATGCCCTCAGCGGATTCTTAAAACTGCCATCTGGGTCAAACCAATAGTCTATCTAGTTCAATATCTTCCCACCAGCAGCCACAATCCCCAGGTTGCTTCAAAAGGAAATATACAAAAGCAGCATATGTGGAAAGTGAACTATTTACTGCCATAACCCTCCAGCTGTTAGCAGTTCCATCCTGACCAAATTAGCTAACAGTCATGGGGCCGAACCATGCCCCATGCGCACACAACCGTGTGGTTTGTGCATGCACCGTAAGCCCCATGGCGGGAGTATGCACGGTGTGCGTCCCATGCCCACACGCTCCGAACAGCGGTCCATGGGGCATGGGATCGGCCCCAGTGACAAGTCTATCCTCCATAAACATACCTAATACTTTTTTTGAACCCAGATTTACTATTGGTGTTCAAAACCTCCCTTTGCAATGAATTCCATGGGTTAGCCGTGCCCTGTATGCACAAAGTATTTCATTTTAGCATTATAAAACTGCTCTCTGCTAAGTTCATCAGGTGACTGCTATTTCTAGTATTGCGACAAAAGGTAAGTGAGCGTTTCCCGCTTACTCTCTCTGCGCCACCCATGATCTAATGAACTATCTCAGGAGTGGAGAACATTTTCCCTCTCAAGGGCCACGTTGAAAATTAGTACAAGCTCGGAGGGCTGGACAGAAGCTAGGTTGCTTATGGGGGTACATTCATGATGAGGACGGTAAAGGAGTTCAGATCACAAAACTATGCCATAAACTCGCCCTCTATTGTTGTGTGCCACTGCCTGCCCTCAATTCTGCTCCCTTCTCCTGAGCTCACTCTTTCGGTACTTTGGGGGGGTGTAGGAACCTGAGCCAGATCCAAAAGTTGGAAAGGTGCCAAGTAAACGTTAGCTGTGGAGATTCTTCTCCTCTGCTCTATCCTCTCCGCCCTCAATCTTTTTTTTCTAATCCTTTTTTTAGAAAAGATTTAATCCTTTTAACCTGTCTCTTCTGCTGCTCTTCTCCAGACTTCTGCCCACTTTTACTATATGGGTGCAGTTCAGAACTGGACACAGTATTGTGAATGAACCATGAATTGATATGATGGGCGGCATTTAATATATTATTACTAACACATTTGCCCTTCTGATCGTTACTGTGTACTGAGCTGCTGTTTCCCTAAACTACCAACAGCAGCGCCAAGAACTTTTTCTTGAGTGTTAATTAAAGGTTAAATTTAAAACTCAGAACTGTGAATGAACAGTTAAGATTATAGTTCCTATGTTCACTACTTTGCACTTAAAATGGAAGATGAAAGTCAAGGTTATCGCACAGTCAACCAATTTTGCAAGATTTTTTTTAAACACTTTATATGCTTTGGAATTATCTGAAATAATTTCATGCCATCTAATAATAATAATTAAAAAAAAAACACCACACAACTCCATTGTAATGTTTGCTGTAAGCTACCTGGCAAAAATATCCCTGAGGTAGACTTTTTAGTGAGGAATTAGAGTCCCTGGTTTGGGAGGAACAGGAGCAGGGCTTAAACTGGAGTTTGCCTTTTTCTTCATTCTCATTGACAATTAAGGTTCTTGGCTCATTTTTAACAAGAAAAAAAAATGGCTCTCAACAGAGATTTTTTTTTTTTTTTTTAATATATGCAACATGGTCACCGGGGCCATTCTTCACACGTACAACGGTGCTATCAGTGTTGATACCATTTGGAAAAAGGCAGCCTTTCCCTTTTCTAAAGTGGCAGTGATGCTGCGACGCCATTTTGGAAAGGGGTTGTGCATGTGCAGAATAGACCGGCAGCCACTTGCGAATGTGCAGTGGGGTTTTTGTTTTTAAATGAGATTCTCATGAGCTCTTCGAGACCTCATTAAGGGTTCTTAATTCTCACAAGAATCATTTTGATTCTTATTTTAGCCCTAGACAGGAGTGCTGGAAGTTCTGCAGTACAGCGGATATCTCAGGAGTGATTGGACGGACGGCAACCTACACATACGGCTTTGCCCTCTAATGTCATTCTTCTTCTTGTGGCAGGAATGTAGGCATTCTTAAACTCTGAACAGGTTTTACCTCTTCCAGGTAAGAGTGAAGTTAAGAGTCAGATCCTCCAGGCTGCCAAGGGCAAGGGTGGAGGATAAGGATCTCCTCCTCCCCATCAGTTCTTATAACTGGAAAGGTGAAAACACCCTTCTGAAGAACTAAATAGGTCTAAGAGCCAAAACCTTCTAGCCCAGGTTGCAGCTACTGAGGTAACACTGGAACTACTTGTGATATCACATATAACATCTTGCGGATTGGTGGGATAGTATACAAGAGACCTTCTGCCTTACTTGGAAGAAAAATGCCTGTGATAGACTTCCAATCTATCCTTGCTCTACTGCAGAACTTGAGGCATTCTTCATTGGGAGATGTTGCAAACATGTCTAGTTGAGACGAATTTCATTTGAAAAACAGGTTTTAAGTTACTGTTTCTTTTCAGGACCATTCAAGCCGATGTTGTCCTGTTCTATTTTGCTAGTCTGCTAAAGTGTATTTTTTGCTATGTTGAGGAGAATTGGGTGTGTCTGGTGGAAAATATATAAGCTCCACACCAGTGCTGCATACGACTAGTAGTGCTATAGAAATGATAAGTAGTAGTATGGTTGCCTTCTACACAGCTGCCGGATCTCACCTGTGCAGTTCAATCCAAAAATGGTGGCAGAAAAGTCATCCAGGCGCAATGGATAGTGTAGTAGGGTGCCCTGCCCCACGGGGCTATGAGTTGCAGTAGCAGCTGTATTCAACAGACACTTACAAGCTGCAAGCTCTAAGATGGGAAGCAGACTCAGCAGAGGCTTTAGAGCTCCTGTAGACTAAGTAACTGGACATGCTCAGTAGCAGGCTTGAGAGCTCTCAGTGACAAAGTCCTCAGGCATGCTCAGGAGAAAGTATGAACTGAGCATGCCCAAGCTGTATCTAAGGGCCTTACTGATAGGACATTCACACCTTATGGTGGCACGGTAGCGGCACTCCCACGAGCGAAAGACCCAGCGGGATAAGGCAGCAGAGGCTGACATAACTTCCGGTGCGAAGTGGGTTTTGCCATGACAATGCTTGCGAGTGACACAGCTCAAAATCCAGCCCTGTCATTCATGAGCATTGTCGTGGCAAAACCCCGTTCACACTAAGTTGTTCCAGCCTCCGCCTCCTTCCCCCACTGCATCTTTCATTCGCGGGAGTGCTGCCACTGAGCTAGCATATGGTGTGAATGTGGTATCAGTAATCCAGAGGTGACCATAGAAGGATGTGAATCTGGAAGCAGATCAGACATTGAGCCCAGCTGATCCTCCCATCAGAGACTGACTGAACCAGGTGTGAGCCACCCAAGGCTTATAAGACTATTGCAGACTTAAATGCATCTAAGAATGTGTATTAAGGGTTTTGGCCCTAGGAGTCCTAAAAAGACTATTGAACTACTGGTGGTGTAGGCCTGGCTAAGAGAGAGGAGGCTGAAGGCCAGGGCCAGAGACCCCACCACTGGTGAGGGCTCTGGAGGGACTGTATACACTCTGGAGTAGCACCCAGAGTGAAGGCGCTGTGCCTCTGGGCAGGAGGGTTGCATAACGAGAGGGTAACGTGCTAATTCCCCAAAGTGTTTCCTAACGTCCCGCGGCTCTGAATGGATGTTCCCTCCCCAGTCACAGATGGATTTCCATTAGACCAGACTTATGTGTAATCTTGCCTCTTAGAAATTTCACTAGCAATTGATTCTAAGGGGTAGGCAGAACGCTACGTACTCTGGCAGGTACCTGAGATACTGTGCTTCTGTTACAATTGTCAGGGCCGGCCTTACCGCGGGACGGCTAAGGGCGGCCGCCCAGGGCCCCGCGCTTGGGGTAGCAGGGGCTTGATAAACAAAAAAAATCCAGGTCAGGGTCCGTCGGGTGAACGGGGTGTGTGTGTGGGGTCTGGCAGCTGCTGAGACTCTGCACACTGCAGGTTTAAAGGCACAACTGAGAAACGGCACCGGCGCGGGGCTTCCCGCCGGTCCCAGTCCCACGGAATATGAATCCCTGATCCTGAAGAAAATAATTTTTAAAACCCCAGGCCCTAGGGCCCGCCCCCCACCTACCTCAGTTAATCAGGGTCCTGCTGTGGGTCCATGTGACCCTGCCTGGCCCTGCCTCCTCTCCTGGAAGTTGCATTATTATTATTATAAACATTTATATAGCGCCAATCATGTACTTGGTGCCGTACAGAAACATAGAAATAGATGCGGTCCCTGCCTGTGGCTTACAATCTAAAAGACAAGGAGGGGGAAGACACCCGTGGCATGCGGAGCAGCAGGCGAGAGAGGAGGTGGAGCAGAGCGGCGGAGCGAGGAGCAGCGATGCAGCAAATCTTCACCCCGGACCTGGAGGACCCAGCAGCAAGGGGAGAGCGGCACGGTGACTGGCGAGGTCCAGGGAGGCGGCGCGGCAGCGGAAGAGCGGAGGTGAGGCAGCGCAGCATGGGACCCACCCGGACCTGGTAGCCGGAGGCCAGCACTGGCAGAGGAGTAGCGTGCGGCGGCAGCAGCAACCAGGGACAGTAGCCTTGACTGGTAAGTTTAAACCTTTTCAGGTCAGGGCCCGGGGGTGTGTGTGTGTGGATTGCTCGGTGAGTAGTGAGGGTTGAACTAGGCCTGGAGGTCTAGCCTCTTGGGGGGGGCGGGCGCCGGCAGGGAGACGAGGCCATGGGCAGGCAAGTTGGGCCTAGGGCCGGGGGAGGACGTAAGTGACTGGTGAGAGGGCGCGGGGTGCCTAGGGGGGATCCCTGGGGGGCCACGTCCTGGTGGTGGGGCGGGGGCTAGGGCAGGCATAGTGGGGGGGGGCACGAGGCTTGGTGGGGGCAGTGGGGGGCTGGTCGTGGTGAGGCCCAGGCCCAGCCCAGTCTCCCGGTGAGGACGTGGGACATGGACGGGGCCTGTGGGGCCCTGCATTTTGTCTTCGCCCAGGGCCCCGCAATTTGTAAGGCCGGTCCTGACAACTGTGATAGAGAGCACTGCACATTCAAAACACATTCCCACAAAAAGCTGCTGAACACTTGGTTTGCTACTGGAACAAGTTAGCAGCGAGTGAGGAATGTTCAAGTTAAGGATCTGAGGTGAACATTTAGCCTGCAAGAAGAGACTAGCCAAGAGCTGGAGAAATCCGAAACACAACGGTGCAAATAAAGTGATGAATACAGCAGCAGAGCCTATTTAGAAGCAAGAGCAGGGACCCATGTTTACTGAGTTTTCCCTGTTGTCCCTGCAGAACTGTGTAGTCTGCTCTCAATTTCTTTCTAATACAGCCAGGCTAGATATGTTGTTTCTGAATCTGTGTTGGGAAAAACACTCATCTTTGCACAGAGTCTAATTCTCTCTCTAGGAAGGTAATGGATTGGATGAGAACAGCACTGGATTTTTCGCAGTTGGAGACAAAGCCAAAAGCTCGGATCAAGGAGCACAGAATGTCCATGTGTAATGACAATTGCTCCTAAGAGTCCTCTTAAAAAGCCAGTCATCCAAGTGGGGAAACCACAACTACCCTTTTTTGAGAGCTGCTGCCTCTGCTACCAGACATGCACTGAAAACCCTTAATTCTGTGAAAAGGCCAACATCTGTCAGGGATGTTATTTTTTTCTTGCCCTACTCATCTGAAAAATCTTCTGTGCTGCTATCTTATGGGGATATGAGAGGAGACCAAAGAGTTCACGTGGGACGTCTGTAGGAATCTGGACCTTTCAAACCAAAAATGTGCCCAATTCCACTGATTTTCTTGGTGATTAGGAAGTAAGAATAGAAAAATTCCTTTTAAAAATAAATAAATAAATAAGTTATAACTGTGCAGGTACTTCCTCTATGGGTATTTTCAGACATTACGAGATCACGCTCAACCACAGTCAATACCCTGTGGTGGAGAATGGCCTCGTAACGTCTGCTGGGGGAACCGGAAGTTCTCCCCCAGATGTTAACCACGCTCAATCGCGGCGGGGAATCACATTCATCACGCCATCGGCAGAACCGGCGGGGCCGGCGCCCATCGTGTGGTGAATGTGATTCCCCGCCGCGATGAAGGGGCCAGTTTCGCCTGGACGGCAACCACGGCCCGGAATCCCCGGCAGGATTCCGGGCCGTGGTCAATTCTGGCGGGCGCTGCAGCCGCATTGGCTGCAGTGCCTGCCTGTCTCCCCACAGGGCGAGCGAGCGTGGGGGGGGGCAGGGCCGTGCAGCCGCATGTTGCACCATGAGGCCCCGCCCCCTCCCCGATTCCCCGCCGGCACATCTGTTGGACGTGACGGGCTGATTCTGGCGGGGAATCAGAAGGGTGATTCCGGGATGGGGCGACTGCCGCCCCGTCTCATCTGAAATCACCCTATGTCTCCTTTCTGGAAGAGGGACTCTAGTTTTTTTCTGTCGGTTCCCTGAAAAGGGACTTGAAAGGCAACGTAGGGATAGCGGTGAAGAGAGAATCATTAGGAAACTAACTCTATGGAGTAGCTCTGGTTTGTGATCTCCAAATTATACATTCAGATAAGCAGATTATCTCCAAAGATGATGATCTAGTTTGGAGATCTTGGGGTATCTATCCCTATTTCTTATATGGCTGGATAAGGGTCTCGTTGGTGGGGGAAAGCCTTTGCAAGTATTGCCTCTACTTGGAGAACCAGTTTTTAAAATCCCCTCCATATTGGCAAGTTAACTGCTTATCAAATTCAGACTCTACAAAGTGCTGGCTGTAACAGGGCACCATTTTCCAGACAATTAATGAATCTGTTAAACAGTACTCGTCCAAGCACTGACCCCTAAAGCACCCCACTGTCTACTCTCTCCAACTTGAAAAATGACCATTTATTCCTACCCTTTGTTTTCTATCTTTTAACCAACTACCAATCCAAGACAGGACTCTTCCTCTTAGTTTAAGTTTGTGCAAGAGTTTCTGGTGAGGGGCTTTGTCATATGCTTTTTGAAATCTTAGACCACCTTGAGATGTTAGGAAGTACTAGAGGAGTGAGCAGCAGTGTGCCTTTTGCTCTAATGAAACCAGGATTTTGAATGTTTTATTATTATTTATTATTTTTATTTATTATTTATAATTACAGAATAATAAGATAGATGCGGTCCTTGCCTATGGCTTACAATCTAATAGACACGGAGGGGGGAGACAAGGAGAGGGGACATAGGGAGAGACAAGGGATAAATAACATTCAGCGGATGCAAAGTCTCAGGTGCACGTGCTTGGTTTGGTTGCAGTTAAGAGTCTGTGGGGAGGGCAGACAGTAAATATTGAAGGCAAATTCTAGCAGGTGTTGGGAAAGGCGTCGAGGAAGAGGTGGGTTTTGAGGAGAGATTTGAAGGTGCGGAGGGAGGGGGCAGTTCTTTATCAGGTCCAACACAAAAAACCACCACCAGCACTGGCTTATTTCAGTGAACCTTTCTGTGTTGCTATGGGAGAACCCTCTAGTAGTTTAAGTATTTCAGCAGCTGTGGTGGAGAGTATAGTGGTACTGAGGGCAGAGCTCCTGTCAACTCAGTCTTTCAAACCTGACTGGCTCCCTGTCTGAACAGACAATGCTGGATACTCACAGAAGCAGGCTTCCGGAGACACAGCTAAGGACCTCTTCCATAAGTTAGCCTGAAAGTGGCTACGCCAATCATTCTGAGCCTAGGGAATGAAAAATGGCCATGATGTGCCCTTCTCTCAAGCAGGCTGAACACTGATCATGATGGTAGGCGGCTGAAAAACAGAAAAACCGGCTTAAAAATGGCTACTTCTGACACAACCTGACTGTTCTACTGGTGCCAATCATGGAGGGAAATTCCTTGCAGCTGAGAGCTAGCAAATGCACTAACAGCAGCCACTAACCTAAAAGTATGCCAAACAATAACATTTACTACTACTACTAAAAGTATGTAAAGCTAAACAAAACAATAAAACACTTGACCTCAAGTAAACCTAAACTCCCAGAGATGAATGCTCAGAGGGTGGTTCCTACTTCTTTTGAGACAATGAGCATCCCACACCTTCCTTTATAGCCTTAGTCTAAGACAAACACCAAGACAAGAGGGACAAAGGAGAAGTGGGGGGGTCTCAAGTCTCTGCTTCCCAGAAGGTTCTAACTAGAGCTGAAACAGGTACATGCAAAAAGAAGTAGACTGTTGGAACTGCAGTAATCAACCCCACCTGGCAGCATCTGGTACCAATCTGTACCTGATTTGCGCTTCATGGGCCACCCGAGTTAAAGATTTACCATTTTTATCCTGATTTTTCCAACTTCCGGGACCTATTTTCCAAGTTCTAGTACCGATTTATTGTTTACTGATTGAAAAACAGTAAACTGAAGACTTGGTAATGGTAATACCCAATATTTTCAGGGAACGGGGTGTCTGACTCCGTACTCTGGTACTGATCGACAGTGTACTAGAAAATGCCAGTATTACTTGCGGGAACAAAAGCACTACTGCTTTTAGCTCTAGTTCCAAATCTGCAAGCGGTGTGTGACGCCTATACCTTATGTGTAGGAATATGCAAGTAGGCCTACTACTTGTTACAATACAAAAATGACTAAGGTTTATATGTAGCATCAAAAAAATCTAGAGTTGTTATCTTAAATTGCTATTATGTCTTAAACTTGTGACCAAGCCTTTTAATAGACTTCACTGATGGCACATGCCCTGAAACTTACTGATGGCCTACATGACCCTTGAGGTCCCTTCCAACCGTAACATTCTACGATGCTATGGTTACTTAGAAGAAAATTCAGCATGTCGATTGCTCATTGTATTATAGCTACATAACCAAGTCATTCTTAAAAAGTCAATATGAACCAATCTATAAATGTTAACCTGTCTGGAAGAGGAAATAACTTCCCCCTTATGATGAATCTCTTCGGAAAACGAGTATACTATTGACCAAAGCAATTTTTTTCCATGCCCGCAAGACACTGAGGCTGCAAGAATACCAAAACAACTTGGCATTCTTGCAACCTCAGGCTTTTGTGAGAAGTTGGCTCAAGCTACTTATAAAATAGAAAACAACGCAGCAGCTCAGCAAAAGACATCAAAGTGACAGGAATCATTTGGGAGAATTCTGTAAATTGACAAGAGATTACAAAATGTATTAACAAACCAAGCCCCTCTTGTAACATCCGGCTGAAAACACAAAAGCAGATTCCTTTGTAACCACAGGGACTTCATTATGGTGTTTGATGCTCCGATTTTCACTTGGGACTCTTGCACACACACATTTGCCCTAGAACACTCACACAGCTCTCCTACCAACCAACGGAAAGAAGTGTGTTATAATAGACCACCACACAGCCACATCAACACTCAGGGTTTTCCTGTAGGAATTAGAATCATGGACGCATGGTCATTGCACTTTCTTCAAACGGGAAAAATATAGTGAACCCAAGTCCCCGATTCTAATTTTCTTTTTCCATCCCAAATCAGAATGAAGGTCGGAATTTCTGACAAAACGAAACCATCTTTCCATAGAATCATAAAGCAGTAAGGAACCTCAGACGTCATCTAAACCAACCCCACCGGCTGTTAGATGCAGGACGACAAGAATGACAATATCCCTATCAGGCTGCTGCCCAGATTCTTTCTGAAAACCTCCAGCGACGGAAAGCCTGCAACCTCCCTAGGCAGCTTCTTCCATTACAGCACAGGCCTTACAGTTAGTTTCCCCCCCAATATTTAATTGAAATCTACCTTCCTGTAACTTATTATTTTCATTCCTGCAGAGGGCAGGACTTGAAATAATAGGGTCATATTACAGGAATGTCGATTTTGGTTAGGTTTCCGGACAGTGATAGTTGTGCTGCAATGGGAAAAGTTGTCTAGGTGTAAACACACACTAGGCAACAGTGTGCCACCATCACGCTATTACCCAGCCCAGGAAATCCCATGCGACATAGTATGGGTCAGGATGGGGTCCCATATGATTGCAGCTAGGGAGCAGTCCCACTGGCTACATGGCCTGGGAACAGCCGGGAAGCACAACAAACATGTGGTTGCCTGGTCCCACCCACACTGTGCTCCCAGCACCCCGCCTCCAATGACAGGCAACCAATGTTGGCCGGCCATGGCCACCTCAACCCAAGTCGGGTAACAGCAGGCCACAAACGTGATGCCCCGCCGTGGCCCACTTTGTCCCAGTCGGGCAGGCCCTAGGCCAGGCAGCCCTAGCCCAAGCTCTGAGCACAAAGGTTTTCAGAGGTCCTAGCCTGGGCTCGCCACCAACACGGCCTGGGACAATCCCATGCCAATGTCTGGCAGCACCTCAACAGATGTGCCAGTGGCCTGTGGGCCAAAGCAAGCCACCGTCCCGTGTGTTTTTACCCTAGACGTAGTCTCTTACGTAGAGGGGTTTAAGGGTTTAACCAGCAAGACAGACCTTTATAGCTAGTCAAAATGGTTCTAAGACACTGTACAAAGGAGGAGTCTCTTGTACAGCACAGGACAGCTTCAGGCTATGGAAAGGGTGAAGAAAGGAGAAGGAGGAGTGAGGCAAGATGTTAATTTAATACCACCTCCTAGGGCAGTATGAATAGGTTCTGCATCTACAGGATCATTAAACAAAGGGTGCTCAAGCCAGGAAGTTGCTCTTTGGTCACTAGATTTGATTAAGGAGGCACCCATTCAGGCTTATGTAAGGACATCAGCTGTTTGTCTTTACAAGGCCTTTCCTGATTTTTATGAAAAGCACTATGTAAATATTACAACTTACAGAACACCTCCAAAAGGAGGGACATTTTGAGTGTACACCTGTTTGTATTTGATTTATTTACAAGAATTGTATGGGAGCATAGACAAAGGTTGGTTATAGAGCCACATGCTTAACAGATGCTTTTTCAGGTGTTTACAGTAACTAGATGTGCATCAGAATAGGATAATGTTATTTTTTTTAAATAATTAAGTAAAATATTATGAAACAAACTTACCTTAGGGAATTGTTTTACTGGAATTAACACTTTTTGTCCCAGCTTCATATTTTTATTAATCACTACATCAATGTACTTTTCTTCTTCCTTTCCTTCCCCTTTTTGGCATTTTTCAATTTCTGAAAGGAAAAAGATACAACATAAGGTTAATCAGTCTTATTCAGTATTATATTTTCAAATATTTAATTAACCTTTATATAATTTCAGAAAATACTGTGCAGTTTTTACAGGTTTGCTACTAGTCCTATATCATAGTGACCTTGATTCATAAACTACTTGCTTTGAAGTAGCCCCACTGAAACCTGCAGTAAGTGGTATGTTGGTTACGACCACTGCCTGGTGAAGACCAGGCTAATCTGGGGTGTTTAGTGTCTTGATTTCCTCTCTTCCTCGAAGGCCTTCAATCTGTTTTCTAACCTCTCACCAAAATCATTTCTTGTAATGAAGTCTAAGGAACTACATTCCAACCGTGTCCTCCTCAGTTGCTCGGCTGCCTTTCACATGGCCAACCATATCCTCCTCCTCGATTCCCTTTGCTTCTCAGTTTCCAGGGCTCAACTCTCAACTGGTTCTCTTCCCGTCTCTGATGGCTCTGTGAGCATCTGTTTGCTGGTATCTACTCTGCCTTCCTTCCTCCCTCAGCTGGAGTTGACCCAAGGAACTGCCCTTGGTACTCTTTTTGTTTTATTTACCGTCATTGGGCAAACTTATTGAACTCCATGGCTTCCGGTATCCCCTCCAATCTACCCCCAGTCTCTCCTCCTCCACCCAGTTTCACATCACCAGCTGGATGGCTCAAGCTCAACATGTCCAAGACTGAATTCTTCATCTTCCCCTAAACCTTCCTCTCATATCTTTCTCTACTTCCACTGACAACGATGACACCATCCAGCCAGTCCCACAGGGATCTAGGCTTCTCTGCCACCACCACTGCCTGCCCCAGAACATCCTGTTTCCTAAACCATCTTCACCTCTTCTCTCATGCTGCTCCCCATGTGTGAACGCCGTCCCTGAAAACTTTTGGTCTGCTCCCTCGCTCTGTTCCTTAAAATCCATCCTAAAAACCTACCTCTTCGGTCAGGCTTTCCCTAGCTCCTCACACCTACACACTTCTCACTGACGTGCCCTTCACTGTCCTATCATTCAGAGTACCCTCCTCTGCAGCTAAGCAGGTGCACCTGCAACTTCTCAATTTTGCACATATCTCCCTGTCTCTTCCTATGTTCCCCTCTCCCTTGTCTATCCTAGATTGTAAGCCCCTCAGGGAAGAGACCTGTATCTAACTGAAGATTGATCAGTGCCAGGTACATCCCAGTCAGGATGCACCCCCTGCCCCAAGCCCCCATCTGAAGACGGTGTGGGTAGGTGCGTGACTCCATGCACCCGCCCACTCATGCCCACTCATGGAGCAACGGGGAAAAACTCAGGATGCTCTGGGCAGGGGCAGGAGTGAGCAGTACGTGGATAGGAGCACATACATCCATCCTGGCCCGTTTCTCACACACACACCCCTCACTGGAGGTGTATGCACACATCACACAGTGCACACTGGGGCCAACGCCAAGCCCCGCGGATCCCGCACGCAAACCATGTGGACCTCCAGTGTGGGCACATTGTGCCTCACAGAAGTCACGCACATGGGCTCGGCCCCACTGACCTGCCCCCCGGTCATGCCCATTTAAAAACAGCCATAGTAATATATATTTTTAAAGATACCTTTCCCCTCATCACTATCACACCTGAGATTAGAACAAACAATATCTAAAACAGACTCTTATTATTTTGCATCACTTATGAAATCTACTCTAAATAAATTAACTTGGACATCCCCTCGCATGAGCAATAAGTTACCGTGTGTTTGGAATCCCAACTTAAGTGAACGTTTAAATAAAATTCACTGAAAATTCAAGAGTTCTTAAAAACATTACTGTATGTCCTTACAGGATTAGATTGTTAGACTGAAATCTCACAATGTGACAATATTTGGACACCTGTGCACAGATAAGGTACAGCTGATGTCAGGGCATATCACTATTACAAAATGAGGGTGCTACATGACCAATGGACATAATCGTGACTGGCTTGTCAACAGAAAAAAAAGCTGTCAAAGGTGAACTGAAGATAATAAAGGCTGTAGGTTCAAAGCCTTGGACTATTCAATAACTTTTTTTATTTTCGGTCAATGGAAAACTGGCGTCAGCTTTTCCAAGCATCAGTTACTTCGCTTGCAAGGTGTCCAGATGGAATTGGTAAGTCTCTTTGGGAATCAAATGTCTTGCGACAGAGCCCCTCCCATACCAATGGTGAGCTCAGCAGTAGAACACATCCTTTATAGCTTCCTGCAAGACCTCAGTTTGTTCTGTAGAAGGCCCTGATTGCTTAAGCACCATTGAAACCAATACGTCTATGCACATTTATGCTGGGGCTACGTTTCTTGCCCTACCTATGATCTTGCAAGAGAGACCCTGCAGTGTTGATTTGGGATTTGGGACTCTTTCCTGGAAGAAGAGATGCAGAAGAATCTTTGCCCCAGAATGGGCTTTAGAAGATGGCTGTGATTGACACCCTTTCCCCAAAGAACACCTGAAGTCTGCTCTCTCTTGCTCTCCTCCTGTACTTCAGGTATGAAGGCTTTACACAGCAGGCATGCTACACACCGCTTGTTTACCTTTCCCATGGAGAACTAAGTGGAATAAATGGTCCATTTCTTGAACCCTGTATGCTCAATAGCCATTCCGGCTTAACAGCAAACTAACCAACTTATGGTTTAAAAAAGTAGTAAGCCAAAGAGCTCTTCAAAATCTTGCTCAACGTTCGAAGAGCAGCAGCAGCAGCTAGAAGAACTGATGGGGGAATTCACCCACTCATTTTATGTCATTCATGCATCTATTCTGTGCACGGCAGGGGAGAGGGAGACTAGTCTGCAGAACCATTCCTCCCTAGAGCTAGCTGCTCTCCCAGTCAGGAGGACACAGAAACCACTGAAGTAGTAATAAAGTTCCACTATATTTTTTTTTAAAAAGAACCAAAGTCTGCAAATTAAACATTCACATATAAATTAGTACAAGCAAATTAGCATCTCCTCGGCACTAATGAAAAAAAATTAGAATGAACTAAAAGAGACATAACAAATTTGTTACCACTGGAAAACAACTCTCAGGCATCAGCAATTGTTTTTAATTAACATTGAGTCATTTGTGTTCACCACCACAATAAAGTTACTCGAGAATGGATTAGCTGACATTTTTCCTCGTAGCTCAAAAGTCCCTCGACACTATTCACAGAACGCTTTCACTGCACACAGACAAAGCAGATAATGAATACAAGGAGGCTTTGGAGCTAAATTTCTCTTAAAATAGATTTATACCTGTAGTCAGGGACCTGTTGGCGTCAAGGCCACAGCGAACACAGATGAACAGAGACCCACCCCGTCCTTGGGTGCATGCCCTCATCTCTGCTCACTTACCCTGAGCTCATTTTTGTCAGTGCTTGGGGGCAAGAACTGCCAGATCCAGAAACTCAGAAGGGGCAACATGAAAACTAGCCCTGGGCTGCATTTGAACCACTCCACCCCGGTAGGCCTGAGATTCCCCAGCCCTAACCTAAGCACATAACCACTACAAAACCAATCCTAAAGTTTCATCTTTCCAACCAAAAGACTTAAATCGGTTCACACTGGCTGCACTTTTGACATCTCATGAAAGGGATCACAAAATATTTTAATTAAACATGTCCCTCGTTCAACCATTTCTACATTCACTTATTGCTTGTGATGAAAAGCAAGTTAACTGCAGTAATAAAACGTAATTAATGATTGGCTGAGATTTTTTTTTGTTTAAGTCATCCATATTGTGGTATAGTGTTTAAGAGCACAGTTCTTGGACCAAGAGGTAGGGGGAGGTCCCCGGTTCAAGTATCACCTTAGCCATGAACTTCACTGGGTGACCTTGGGTCAGTCACAGATCCTTTAAGCTAACCTACCTCACAGGATTGTTGTGAGGACTAAGAGCTGAGTTAATGTTACAATTAATAAGTTCAATAATCATAAGCTATCCCGAATAATTGCAAGCGATCCTGAGCCTAAGGGATAGGGTGGAATAAAAATCTAAATAAATAAATAAATATCTAGAGAAGATATTTTGAAACATTGAGTTAAATAAAATATATAGTTTACTACAACTTCAGTAGAGATAAAACATCACAAAAAGATTATATAAGCATATACTAAAATCATTATTATTGATATAGTACTTTCAATGAGTGCTTTATGGATCTTCAAAATAATCCTGTGAAGAAGGTCATTATTATTATTATTATTATTTTTCAGGTGAAGCATTGAGACTGAGAGGTAACAACTTTCCCAGAGCCGTCTAGTGAGTTCATAGGTAGATAAAATGTCAACCCTGGTCTTCAAGACCCAGGTCCCACATCTTAAGCACTAAGTTACACTGACTCCTATACTGGAACAAATAAAGTCTTATAAGGAAGGTAATGGGTTAATACACCCACCCAAAGACCATTCAAAACCTCATTTTAATGGTGAACATGTCCGATGAATTGGCCTCTGAAGCTTTAGTTTACCTGTAAACACGGATGCTCTTGATATTAAAAGGCATTTCAAATCTTTGCATACATAGATAAATAAAAGCTGGGATTTGTTTTCTTCTACTAATTAAAGCTGAAGTTATGCACTATTGCACCCATTTGAGCAGATGACATGAGATTTATTGCTCATTTCCTTGGGGGTTCAGGGACAAACTTAACTAGCTCAGAACCAAGGCAGTGTGGAATCACTTTTCAACTCATAAATCTGCACTTGAAATAAACGGTGGCTCAGTACAGGTTTTAATTGGCATTGATATCAATTAACAAGGGCCCACAAGATAACACCGCAGGCAAGCTGCCAAAACCATGTTCAGGATGTTCCGAGGAGGCTACTTACTATGATACACTGAAAGAGAAAAGTAAGGACAATTTACCAATGCACACCTTCATTGATAATCATTTTAGCTGGTAAGATTAGTTCCTTACTTTCCCAAGCACTGCATAAAACTGGTCTTTTCTGAAAGATTTGACTATGTGAATGGAAGACTAAATCAGAACACAGCACTCCTAAGTACCTCACTAATGATACCAATCCAATTAATATTCATTGACATGGAAAGTATATTTAGCTATCATTTGTTCTGCTTTCCTCAAACATTTTAACTTTCTTAATTAGATTTAAATTGCATTTTTAATACTTTCATATCATTATCTGGGACATAAAATGCCATCTATGAGGGATCATTTTAAAATATTCTATACTTCGCTAATGAAGGACACATACTATGAAATCACTAGGCAGAATTTTCTCTAAAGTTAAACCAATTTATGGATTTATATTAATTTGGTGCTACTGACCAAACGAGGTTATATCTATGGAAGTTTTATTAATCATTATTATTCTTGGAATCGATTACCTCTTCCTTGCCTGTTCCTGATTCCAAGTGCTAATGAAGCTTTAACTCTGTCTCAATAAATCCATGTTCTAAATGCTAGGGTCACTGATAAAGTTGTTGGTAAAAAGGCAGCTCTACTTTTAGGTTGCCAAAATCTCCCCCCTAAAATTAAAACACTCACTGGATAAATTCTTTGCCATTAAAAGTCAACAGGGCTTCCGCGGAGGTACTGCTCACTCAGTAAGTGGTTTGCGGATCACGAACGATGGGCAATTTTGCAACTGACTTTAATGGCGGAGGATTGCGCTGTTAGTTTCCGATAATCTAAACCTTCCTAAATAGCCACATTTTTGACACTAAAGTAAGAACAAACGACAAGGCACTTTCCTAGTGTTCTGTATGAACAGTTGAATAATAAACTGCTAGGAGAGGAGTTGAACCGTTCATGCCATCTTAAAATTGATTCTGGTTCTGAAAGGGCATTAAAACCAAAGAACACCCTATTTGTTGTTTATCGCTAAAAAAAGAAATATAGAACAGTTTTGTATGCGTACCACAGACATAGGTTTTTTTAACTATTTTTTCCACTTTGCCATTTCTTTCAATCCCAAAACCTTTCATAGAACAAGGGTACCCTCAACATTTTAGCATCCTTATACACCCACAAGATTTACAAAATTCATTCGACAACTATCGCTCACATACAGCAAGCTTTAGTTAATTGGGGAAAACCAAGCCAGACCAAAGAGGAAATCCAATCAGATTTTCAAGGTCGAATGGATAGGAGGATTTGCCTTCCCTTAATCCCTAGATTACATTCTGTACTACTTGGCTTTGTGTGCCAATGCAGTCTCTTAGCTCAGAAATAATAAATGAACATGTGATTAAGGTTTCTGATAATGCCAAGGATTAAAATCCCATGTTCTCAGACCATGGATGTTGCATTTGCAGTAGTCTAGGAAATCATTTCAATGAAGTAACAATTCCACTTATTTTTTTTTATCCAGAGCAGAGAAGGCTAAGCAATGATTGCTTCCTGATTAACCCACATGACAGAATATAACATCATTGAATACATTAGATAATGGAAAAGTAGACTTGTTTCACTTTAATCTCAAAGTAGAATTAATCTTCCTACGAGAGAACCATAATAGCCAGGCATGTTATTTCCATTAAAGCTGCATGCAATACTCTTTCGAATCTAAGCAATATTAAAAATGATGCTCTGTCTTTATCTGTTATAATTATTTTCATCATCATTCACCCTACACGGCCAAATGGCAAACTCATAAATCTAAAGTAGATATTGCTGTGCTCTATTTGTCTTTCTGTGGGCAGTTATATTGACTATTTCACAAAATTAAATTTCCAATGCCCTGTTTTACATTTCATTTAAAATATTTTCATTCCCACACAAAATCTTAATGATCTCTCTAAGATGAGGACAGGTTTGCCAACACGAATCATGCAAAAAATGGGAGCTAAGCTCATCTGAGGCAGATGTAGTGTCAGCAGTAAACTGAAGTTTGCTTACAGTTTGTCTCAAAAGTGCTTCTACAGACTGCACCCACCCCTCTGCTCCACCTCACACCCAGGCAGCCTGTCCATCTAAAAGATGGGGGCCACCTGGGTGTGAGGCAGAGCAGAGGTGAGGCAGGCTGCCCATGTGCCGGGGCAGGTCCGCTCACAGTGCAGCCGATGTGCTAGGGTCTGCTGTTCAAGCCACAACTTCTGAGTTAGAACCATGCCCATCCTGATTACTAAGAGCTACCAGGGAGACAGTGGGGCCGGGGCCAGCGGGGGTTATCCCCTCCCCTTTGGGAGGGGAGGGGGCCGGGTTGCCTCTAGGAGTCTGTGGTTCAGCCCCTCCTCAAAACACCATTGCTTGACGTTGATGCCCTGCCCAGTTACCGCCCTGTCTTTTATTTTATTTATAGTTATATTTGTATGCCGCCCCCTACTGCTACAAGCATCTCGGGGTGGCTAACATAATAAAATCCATTAAAATTGACATTTTTAATCGCACATTAAAATAGTCCAACACTAAAACCCCACCCTAACCCAACCCACCCAGACCATCTCCCTCAGCAAAGGCCCAGCGGAACAGCCCGGTCTTTCACTGTCTACGGAAAAAGGGGAGGTCAACAGTCAGGCGGACCTCCAACGGGAGGGAGATCCACAGCTGCGGTGCGGTCACAGAGAACGCTCTCCTCATGGTCGAAACCCAGGGGACCTCAAGGAGGGCGCCCCCAGCCGACCGCAGAGGCTGATCTAAGATCCAGAAGGTGAGGCAATCCTGCAGGTAGATGGGGCCTAGGTCATTTAGGGCTTTAAAAGGTTAAAACCAACACCATGAATTGGACCTGGTAGACTATTGGCAGCCAGTGCAGAGAGCAGAGCACTGGAGTAATGTGCTCGCGTCGGCCTGTCCCCTTCAGGAGACGAGCCACCACATTCTGCACCAGCTGCAGTCTCCAGACCATCACTAAGGGTAGCCCCACGTAGAGCGTGTTACAGTAGTCTAATCTTGAGGTAATAAAAGCAGGGATGACCATGGACAGGTGCAAGTCTGACATATTACAGCTTAAGTTGACATACCAGATGTAGTTGGCAAAATACACCCTTAGCTACAGCCGCCACCTGGACATCCAGGCAGAGCTGCAGATCTAGGAGCACCCCCAGACTACGGACCTGAGATACCAGGGGAGGACGGACCAAATCAATGATGGGGGACATCACTCCCGCAGCTTTCCCCACAACCATCACCTGTCTTGTCGGGATTTAACTTCAAGCGGTTTGCCCTCATACAGTCCCCACAGCTGACAAACACTGGGTAAGCATCAAGACTACTGAACCTGGGTCTGATGAAAAAAAAGATATAATTGGGTGTCATCAGCATATTGATGACACCTTACACCAAACTCCGACAACCTTCCCGAAAGGCTGTATATACATATTGAACAGGAAAGGAGATAAGATGAAGGCTGCGGAACTCCACACGTGAGGCCCCGGGGAGATGAATAATCATCCAGCACCACATGCTGAGTTCTCCCGGCCAGGAAAGAGTGGGATCATTCAAGAACAGTCCCACTCATCCCTGCCTGGTCCCACAGCCGAGTCACCAACAACTCATGATCAACGGTATCAAATGCAGCAAGAGAACAAACAAAATTAACCTTCCCTTTTAAGGTTGCAATGGTTCATTTCCTACCTCACAGACAGATCACAGTGGGTGGTGCTTGGGGATTGTACATCATCCGCTGGTGGCCTCGTGTGTGGGGTCCCACACAGTTTTATTGTGTCCCCTCTCTTGTTGAACGTATATATGAAACCACTCGGGGAGATTTTGCACAGCTGGGGGGTTCGCTGCCATCAGTATGTAGACAACACCCAGCTGTATTTATCATTTTCCTCCGACCCAGGCCCTGTTGTCTCTTTGCTGTCTCAATCTTTGGCTGCTGTGGGGGATTTGATGAAGTTAAGCTGATTGAGCATCAATCATGATAAGACAGAAGTGATGTTAGTAGGCAAGACCGGGGTTCTGGGTGAGGAGGTTTCCCCTGTTATCGGGGGTATTCATCCTCCTTTGGCTCCATTTCTGTGAAGCCTGAGGTGCTCCTGGATCCGCAGCTACACCTGGATTCGCAAGTGTTGGCTGTGGCCAGGGGTGCCTTTCACCAATTACATCTGGTGAAGAGGCTCCACCCATATATCTCAGACTCCAATCTTGCCACTATCGTCTATGCATCCGTCACCTCAAGGCTAGACTACTGAAATGTGCTCTATGTGGGGCTGCCCTGGGCAACGGTTCGGAAGCTGCAGCTAGTGCAGAATGTGACGGCACGCCTCTTAACTGGGACGGGCCGCAGGGAGCACATAACGCCTGTTCACACCCTGGTCATCTTTCGCCTTGATTACTGTAACCTCCTTCTCACTGGCCTCCCCCGCTCTCATCTTTCTCCCCTTATCTCTGTCGAAAACTCTTCTGCCAGGATCATCCACCGCGCCTGTCACTTCGACCACGTTCAGCCCCATCTCTCCTCTCTTCGCGAACTCCCCTTTCCTGAACAAATCCTGCACAAGCTCCTAGTCTTCACCTATAAAGCTCTTCGCAACCTTGTTCCCCCCTACCTCTCTGCGCTAATTTCCCTCCGTACTCCAGTCCATG
The DNA here is from genome assembly GCA_003113815.1 of Sphenodon punctatus. Classification (NCBI taxonomy): domain Eukaryota; kingdom Metazoa; phylum Chordata; class Lepidosauria; order Sphenodontia; family Sphenodontidae; genus Sphenodon; species Sphenodon punctatus. The sequence continues at coordinate 1,160,151 of QEPC01014204.1, forward strand.
AACTCCACTCCTCTGTCCCCTCTCTCGCCCTCCCACACCTCCCCTAACCACCTTCGTCCCTTCTCCCTTAGCTGCCCTCCACACCTGGAACTCACTCCTTCTCACATCCGCCTCGCCCCCTCCCTCTATACCTTCAAAGCCCTCAAGACCCGTCTCTTCCACTGTGCCCTCCCCAACTCCCCTCACCTAACTCCTACAGATCCCTACCATCCAATACAATCTGTTACCTGAGGTCTCCACCATCATTCTCGATGTAACCAAGCCAAGCATGTGCACCTGAAACCTCGCGTCTTCATGATGTTACACCCCTTGTCTCGCCCTCTGTTCTCTTTCCTTCGTCTCTCCCCCTCCTCCCAGTCTCTCAGATTGTAAGGTCTAGGGCAAAGACAGTGTCTATTCCATTAGTTTGTAAAGTGCCAGGTACATTGCTGGTGCTATATAAATGCTTGCTAATAACTCCACCACTTGTGCTCCAAGCACTGTACTGGCTGCTTACTGTCTTCTGAGCCCAAGTCAAGGTGCTGGTTTTGACCTATAAAGCCCTTCGCAGCCTGGGCCCTGCTTATTTGAATGATCGCCTCACTCCCTGGGCCCGAGTGGTTCCTGCTGTTGTCTGGGGACACCCTCCTGGACGTCCCACATTATTGGCAGGTTCAGAGAGACGAGAGGGCATTCTCGGCAGCTGCAACATCGCTCTGGAATTCCCTCCCAGCGGAGGTTCGCTTCAGCCCTAACCGTCTCACCTTCCAGCAGAGCTATAAGACCTGGCTCTTCCACCAGACATTTGGCAGGGGAGGGTGGGAATTTTCTTTTATGCATTAGCTGGGGTTTTATAAACTTTATAAATTTGTAATAGGATTTATTTATGGTGTTATGGCAATTGTTTTTATGTTTGGTTTAAAAACTGTAAACCGCTCCGAGTCATCTAGACGAGAGGGGCAGGGTAAAAATATAATGAACAAGCAAACAAACATCCTGGAACACCGCAAAAGGAGCAAGCTGCCCAAACCTGGGACACCGGCCAGGAGCAGAGGTGTAGGCCCTGGACTATTGTGGGACCGTCCACAAGCAGTCCGAGCACTGCTAGGAAATTTTCAGAGTGGGTGAAGATGGGAGTAGTGCTGCCACCCACTCTGAAAATCTTCTAGTAGCACTCAAGTTGCTTGCAAGTCTCACCAAGAAAGAAGTTTTCAGTTGGAGCAGGGGTATAGCGATGGCCCCATTAATTCTTAAAACTTCCTACCTGGTGGGACTACTGCCACTCTGAAGGGTCTCACTAGGAGCCAGGGCAGCTCCACCACATTTATGGCAGGAAGCCCAGGATGGCCAGGAACCTTTGGAGGGCTGCTGTTTAGGAGGACCCTGCCCCATTGTCCTTAAGAGGCCCCAAATTGGGACATGAGCCCAGGTCAGCTGCAATCTTGCTATGCCAGTTTAGAAGATGATAGGAATAAACGCAATTGCCAATTCTGCTCTCCTACGAGTCCAGAAACGCCTATCACCATTGCTTGATGTGAAGTGATCCAAGGTGATGACATCACCATATTATTTAATTTGCATCTCAAAGCAGCTGGTGATGTGACCACACACAGATGTTGGGCATACACAAAGTAGGGCAGTGCAAACAAAATTAAATAGAGTGAATTTAGAATTTAATAAGTCATCACAAATTTAGTTGACAAATGTCAGCAAAGCTACTTGACAGAGGGTCGACATGGAGGACATGCTGGGGACTAACCGCCCAGATGTTTATCGGATAAGGTATTTAAGGTAGGTATTTACCTACAAGGCTCTTCATGGCTTTGCTCCCCCCCTATCTCTCAGCACTCATTTCCCACTACACTCCTGTCCAGGAGCTCCGCTCCTCCTCTGCCACCACCCTCACTTGCTCCTCAAAACACATCCACCCCTTTTCCCTGGTAGTCCCCCATGGCTGGAACTCCGTCCCTGAACACATTCACTTTGCTTCCTCCCTCCAAATCCCTCCTCAAAACCCACCTCTTCCATCAAGTTTTCCCTGGCTCCTCATTCCTCTCGCCCCCTTACTGACTTATCCTGAATCGTATCTTGTGTAACGTTAAATGAGCAACTACACCTTGGTAACTAAACCAAGTACTTGAACTTGAAACCACACGAGTTCGTGTATGCATCCTTGTCTCTTCCTCTGCCCCCTCCCTTGTCTCCCCCTCGCCCCTTGCTTCTCTTAGATTGTAAGCCTGCTAGGACAGGGACCGTGTCTCTTTCTTACAGTTGTAAAGTGCAAGGTACATTCCTGGCGCTATATAAATGCTTATTCATAAACAATAATAATATTTATTTATTCTCACATTTATATGCCGCTCCCTCATGAACAAGCATCTCGGGGTGGCTAACAACATTTTAACCCACAATATAAAAGTCACCATTTAAGAATAACCCAACATTAAAACACAGCAATAAAAAACTCAAGCCTAGCCCAACCCACCCAGCCCGTCTCCCTCGGCAAAGGCCCGACAGAACAGCCAGGTCTGACACGGTCTACAGAAATAGGGAAAGTATGAGGCCAGGCGGACCTCCAACAGAAGGGAGTTCCACAGCCATGGAGCAGCCACTGAGAACGTCCACCTAATGGTCAACCCCTTGGAAACCCGGGGAACCTCAAAGAGGGCACCCCCAGCCGACCGCAGAGGCCAATCCAGAGGGTGAGGCAATCCTGCAGATAAGTGGGGCCCAGACGGTTTAAGGCTTTAAAGGTCAAAACCAACACCTTGAATTGGGCCCGGAAATCTATCAGCAGCCAGCACAGAGAACGGAGCACTGGAATAATGTGCTCGCTACGACTCATCCCCTTAAGACGACAAGCCGCCGCATTCTGCACCAGCTGCAGTCTCCAAACCGTCACCAGAGGTAGCCCTACGTAGCGTTGTCAGTATCAGCCAAAATCCGTTTGGAGTGTCAGGGAGATTTTAAAACATGGAAATGCTGCAGTTTAGATGGTCTGAAGTTGTTAATTAACTGGCTTTTAAACGATCGTCTCCAAGAAGGTTTAACGCAGCCTCTTCCATGTTTAATGAACCAATTGTAAAAGTACCTTGTTCTTAAGGTGGTCTTGAAATTGGTTTAATAAAATGGGATCCAGCTACCTTAAACCCTCTACAACTGGGTCTGGTAGTACAAGCTTTTTAAAAACTGGCTGTTTTAGAAGTAGCTTGATATTTTGTTCCAGGTAGATACGCCCTCCTAGACCATCTCATATTTTAATTTCAGAAGGAACCAAGGATTTTTACGTCAGCTGTAGATTCTTCATGTAAAGTGGTCTGAAGAGCAGCCTTAGAACGGCATCCAAATTTGAACACTGAAGTCCATCTACTGTAGCCAATTGTCAACGTCTTGGTTTTAAGTCTTTAATTTATTCATATTTTCAGGGAGTTCTCTGGGCAGTAGGATAATTGCTACGGAAAGACTGCTTGTCACTTTCACGCTCCATGCAGCCCCTGCGATTGGCTGGGAGCACCTTCCTGGGTGTGCCATCTGTCAGCCTTGTTTCAAGACAAGGACTTGGAGAGAAACGGTCTTGGTTGCTGACCCAATGTTATGGAACCCCCTTCCCCCGAGGTTTGGTTGAGCCCATGCATCTCCTGGAGGCAATGTAAGCCTTTCCTGTTTGAAACGGCATTTGGCAGGTGGGGGATAGGGGTTTTTTGATGGGTGGGTTTAGGGTAGGGTTGAGAGGGGAATTTGGATGTGGGGAATTGGGTTGTACCTATTTTTTTTAATTGTTTATGTGCTACCTGAGCACTGGAAAGGGCAGTATATAAATTCAAGTAAATGTAAACTATATTACAATTAATCCAGTACAGAACTGTCACAACCACAGATTGTAAGGTGTACAATCTTACACCTAGATTGTAAGTTCTTTGGGGTAGGAACCCTGTTTCTAACCCGAATCTGTCTCAGGAACGTTCAACACCAGGCACATTGTAGGTGCTATATAAAATAGCTATTGTATTCTTTGAATTTTTGAAGAATGTTTTACAGAGAGAGTGTAAACCTGAGCCTTTCAATTTATAGCATTGTCCCCATTGTCCCCTCCCCCCCACATGCCATTATGAAATGATGCTAGTTAATTATCCAATCTGTCAGCTATAACCTGACAATGTATTGCCTAGGAACATGCATTCATAGTACTCAATGCAAATAATTGTTTTCAATTTAAAAATAAACACAAAAAGATAAAGTCTCTCTCTAGCAATCAATGCTTGCAGCCAACCTGAATTTATCCCTACAAGCTGTTGACTACTCTGCAAAGAATCCAAAGGATATAAATTCTAATTAGTAGTCCTATTAATGAGAAACAATTCAGAAGCAATTCTTAAACAGAAGACAACCTGAATATTACTGGGTCCTGTAAATGAAAAAATAAAATAAAAAATTATATTGGTCATGTTTCTTGCAACTATGTACACCAGAGGTCACCAAAACTTTTGGGAGTCTTAAAATATATCCAGTGACTGTACAGAAAAGACATACAAAGTATATTGACTCTCAATGGAACTATGACCCCACACGGATGTTGTGCATTCTCCGTCATTGGAGATGTTGACACAGAGGTTGGAGGAGCCTACGTCTGGGGCAGCTTAAGTATGGAACATCCTGAAATATGCATGATAAGCATAAGCTGGAATAATAAGATGCCAATGGAGACCTGGAGGAATGACAAGCAGGGAGTAAGACAGTGGGTGTTTTTACACACACATTTCTCCTGGATGTTTGCTGTACCATGCAGAACTGTGTGTCTAAATCACTCATCCAGATCTTAAACATCCGGCTCTTTGAACTTCTGCGTGAAACTTCTCCCAGAACTTGTGTGTGTAAAAGGTCCTCCTGGTAAACGGCTTTGCTCCAGGCAGCTGTGGTCACTTGCTTTCCATGGCAGCCTGTCATGTTTACAGCTGCGGCTCTTTTAGGCTGCCTCAGGGCCGTGTTTGTGTGAAGAATGCATCAGGAACTGCCTCAGGGCAGCGTGTGTGTGAAAGATGCATCCGGAACTTACTTGTGGACTTGTAAACCCAGAAAACTGAAAAATCCGGAACTTTAACGTGTGTGTAAAAATGCCCAGTATAAGTTACTCTGATTCACAACTGGAACTGGGAAAGGAGAAGCCAGGGGGTTTAAACCCCTGGCTACCAGTAGTTGGGAGTAGTTAGGAGATGGGTCACACGCCGTGACCTGTACTTGTACTTCTCTTGAGGTACTGTAGCTGGCCACTCGGAGACAAGATATTGGGCTCGATGGACCATGGGTCTGACCCAGTATAGCACTTATGTTCTTAGGATGTCTGTCCTCTTCCGTTCTTTTTGTCGGAGGGAGAGCTTCCTAAGGGGAAAACGTCCCAAGACTTCAAGTTTCCTACATATCAGAGCTGAAACAATTGAAAAAGTTATCTGCAGTTAATAGCCATTCTGGGAAGTTTATTGGTTATCTGTCTGTTATCCAATTACTGCGATGGCTAGCCAAAAAACCAAATTGCTTAATTCCTGTCTCGAGCAAGCACAAGCAATAGAAGGAGATGAAGGTGGGGAATAAAAGCAAGCAATGATCTGGGAAAGTTTCTTCTTTCATACACGACTGAGCTAACATTTCAGCATTAATTAAAGAGGCACGGTAAAATGGGTTACGTTTTCAGTTTTTAAAAAGTAGGTAGAGTAGACTGCCTCTCTATTCCATTGGGCTGAATAGGAAACTCAATGTTATAAGTCACAGTTGATAGCACAGTGGATCTAAAGCAGAAGCAATTAATCAGCCAGTGGGTAGCCCTGTCTGCTCTAAAATACAGACAAAAAGGGGGGGGGGGGAAATCTGCGCATGCGTCAAAACTAATAGCTGGGAGTCGCCCGAGCTCGGCTCCCACCAGCTCCTAATTCAGGCCAACAAGAGTAAATATACAAAATTAAAACCCCAAACCGGGCCGTGATGACAGGTACGAACAAGCCCCATCAGAAAATATCGCAGGCAAATGCGCTGGAGCGGTTTTGCCAAAAAAACAACAGGCCGCGGAGCTCAGAGGTGCAGGGGAGGAAACTAACGGTGTGCAAATGGTGCCGGAAGCACGCGAAACCGAGAGCGACGAGGCCTCATCTGAGTCAGAAGCAGAAGAAGGAAAACAAGGTTCCCTAAAAAAAACAAAAAACCACTGCTGCTACAAATGAAAAGAGAGTTAAAGACAGAGATGAATCAGATTAAGCTGGCGGTGGATGAAGGGAACAAGAAGCTGGAGGGGCTGGCTAGAAGGATTGAGGTGGCTGAAGAGAATCTCTTCAATGGAGGGTCAGTCCCTGTCCACCCAGGAACAGTTAAAGTTAAAGGCGAGACAGCTTTCCTACTACTAAAATGTGAGGACTTAGAAAATCGCTCCCGCAGAGTAAACTTAAGATTTAATGGAATTAAAGAGTCTGGGGGTGCAGAAAGGGTGAGCAAAATAATCTGGGCCCTGCTGAGAGAGAATTTCCCTGAGGAGGGACACCTCCATTCTGCAGCAATTGACAGGGCCCAGAGAACAGGGCGCCCTAATCAGAGAGACTCGGACCCACCTCGCCCCATAATTGTTAAATTTGCCAGTTATCAAATAAAGGAGATTTTGAGGAGCACCAGAACTAAAAAGAAACTGACCTTCCAGCAACAGAGCGTGAAAGTGTTCCCTGACCACTGCCAAAGTCCTTTTTTAAATTAAATGATGATCTTTTAAAGGACATAGTGTGGAAGGGGTAGAAACCATGGATTAGGAAACAATCTTTAATGCAACTTCAAGAGAAGGGGGGGGGCTAAATGCCCCTGATATAAGACTTTATCACATGGCATCTCCTCGGGGGGGGGAATGATGTATGATTGGTATCATGACTTGAGTGCGCCTGAATGGACAGAACTAGAAAAAGAACTCTTACAGGTACAGATGCTAAAGGACCCGATTGTAGACCAGGGTACCATCCCCACGGAAACTAAAAATGAACATCCATTTGCTGGAACCTTGTGAAAGAACTGGGAAAAAAGAAAAAAAAATGGGGGCGGAAGGAGCTTTGTCCCCCTTTACTCCGATAGACTCATTACAAATCAGAGAACGGGGCATCGCCCCGGGGATCAGGTCCTCCCTAAACAAAAAGGGGGTAACCAGGATGGAGCAGCTGTTTGTAAAGGGGGAATTTATACTCCCTCAAAAAGGTAGAGGAATTGACACAAGAAAAACTAAATATTTTTCAATACCTACAGCTGAAGGGTCTGGTTAATTCCCCTCAAAACAGGGGAAGTTTAAGCAGGGAACCATATAAGCTTGAGAAAATAATTTTTAAAAGAAAAAGTCTCAGGCAGATTGGGGAGGATATATAAAGAACTAAAGAAATTAACCTATACCTCGCCCGTTACATATATTGAGAAATGGAGGAATGACATAAGTCTGCCCCTGGAAGAAGAGGGGGGGAAAAGTATGGCATCATATGAATAAATGTGTGGCCTCCTTGGAGGTCAGGGAAATCCAGATTAAACTGACTATCAGGTACTACCCGACGCCTGAGAGGGTGAGATTCGCAGACCCAACAGGGAAAGGGCTTTGTTGGAGGGGCTGTGGAGAAAAAGGGAGTTATAAACATTGCTGGTGGGATTGTGGGAAGGTTCAGGTATTTTGGTGTAACGTGTGGAAGTTAATTAATAAGGTAGCGGGGGAAGTTGTCCCTTATAGGAATGAAATTGCCCTGCTTGGTTTGTATCCCAATACAAAATTATGCTCCTCTGTCAGGGATCATGTAAGGTCATATTTCTAGCAGCTATATGTATTATAGCAAAATACTGGAAGGCGGCTGAGGAGCTCTCCATGGATGAGTCGTCTCAAAAGATATGGTTTATGTTTACCATGGAGAGATCGCATGCTGCTCTCCGTAACAGGCTGCACAGTTTTGAAGAGACTTGGGCACCAAATTATACTGGCCCTGGATGAGAAGACTATGGACAAAAAAGGCTACCCAATGCTATTCAGGATCTAACCCAAGCGTGGGATCATTTCCAAAGAGACTGAATCCCACTCGTTAAGGACACAGAATGTGTGAGCTCTTGTTCTCTTTTGTTTTTATAGTTTGAACTCGTACATTAGTTAAAACTGTTGACCAAACTCTAATCTTGGTGTACTTTGTAAGAAGATTGTAAGCAGCGGTCTTTATGTAGGAATTTTTCTCAAACCATAAAAATACATGAACTCTATTTTGCCATTGCATAAAACACTCAGCCTTGCCGTGGTTGAGTGTTGTCAGGATCCAATCTCAGACGACAGCCAGGTGGGGCTTTTAGCATATCATTCGTTTATTCTCATAGCACAGCCCATTTCTCATAGCAGCCCATCATAATTTCAGTATATACCAGAGTCTTTCTAACAAGGCTCCTCGGGCAGTCTTGCACAGTCCACACACTTCCAGTAGTCAGGCTCTCTAGGTCAGTACTCCATGGCCTCCATTTCAGGAACAGAGATGTGTCTCCTTCAACGTCCAAGCTGCTTCTGGTTCTTCCTCTCTTTTATATCCAGGAGTGGGTGTGGCTTCATCCTCACTCAGTTACTCTTAAAGGGCCTGTAGCCCTATTATGGCGCCACTCTGCCACAATGCTACATGGATAGGATCATTAGGAGGATATGCTCAGCTATCAGTCATAATAAAGGAAAAGCGTGTAAAAGCCTTTTATTCAACTAACAATTTTGCAGAAATGCCTCTCTGCTGATAACAGGAGGAGGAGCAGTTACCCCTCTTCCCCCCCCCCCCCTTTTCTTCAGTGGGCAAGGCATAGTGATGGGCCCAACACACCGGCTATTGTCAGGTAACCTTAGTTAGGAGAGGAGCACCCTGTACTACCAGTGTCCTGCTGGGCAAGGAAGGAGCACACTCACGAGATTATTAATAATTATTATTATTATTCAGCTTTTATATAGTGCCAGCAATGTACCTGGCACTCTACAGAGAGTAAGAGACACGATCCCTGCCCGAGAGCTTACAATCTAAAGACAGGGGGAGGGGAGACAGGGAAGCAGGAACAGAGGGAGACACAAGGGATGCAACATTCATGAGGATGCGAGAACTCAGGTACACGTTCTTGGCTTGGTTACAGTAAATTGGGAGTTTGCAGACAACAACAGGTGGGGGATAGTCCTGGGTGGGGATGATTAGCAGGAGATAGGAAGGGCAGAGTGGAAGAGGTGGGTTTTAAGGAGGAACCTGAATGTACGAAGGGAGGGGGCAAGGCGGATGTGGGCAGGGAGTTCCGGGCGTGCGGGGCAGCGAGGGAGAAGTGACGAAGACGGTTAGGGGAGCAAGGCAGGGTGAGGGGATGGAAAAGGAACGGAGTGCTTTAACACGGGTTCGGAGGGAGATCAGGGCAGAGATAAGGGTGAGGGAGGTTGTGAAGGGCTTTGTAGGTGAATACAAGGAGCTTGTGCAGAATATGCTCAGGAAGGGGAAGCCAGTGGAAAGAGGAGAGGAGAGGCTGCACGTGGTCAAAGCGACGGGCTAGGTGGATGAGCCTGGCAGTAGAGTTTTGAACAGAGATGAGGGAAGAAAGGTGAGAGCAGGGAAGGCCAGCAAGGAGGAGGTTACTATAGTCAAGGCGTAAGATGACTAGGGCGTGGATGAGAGTTTTGGCAGAGGAGACAGATAGAAAAGAGCGGATCTTAGCAATGTTGTGGAGGGAGAAGCAGCAGGATTTGGCCACAGAGTCAATGTAGGATTTGAAAGTAAGGTGCGAGTCAAAGATGAAGTCCAAGCTACAAGCTTCAGGGACAGGGAGGATCGAGACCCCATCAACTGCAATTGACAGGGAAGAGGAAGGATTGGGACAGAAGGTAAGGAGTTCAGTTTTTGCCATGTTCAGTTTGCGTTGGCGTTGAGACATCCAGGCAGAGATATCAGAGACACAGTTGGTGCGACGAGCTTGAACAGAGGGGGAGAGGGAAGGAGTGGAGAGAGAGAGTTGAGTATCATCAACGTATAAGTGGTATTGGAAACCGTGGGAGGCAATGAGTTTGCCTAGGGATTGGGTGTAGATAGAGAAGAGGAGAGGGCCAAGGACAGAGCCTTGGGGAACCCCGACTGAGAGGAGGAGGAGTTAGGAAGAGATACATTGAAGGAGCAGTCAGAAAGGTAGGAGAACCAGTTGAGGACAGTCCCGGAATCCCAGGGAGTGAAGCAATTCAAGCAGGAGCGAGTGGTCAACAGTGTCGAAGGCAGCAGAGAGATCAAGGAGGGCAAGAATAAAGGTGGTTGGATTTAGTCACAAGAAGATCGTTGGTGATCTTAGCAAGAGCGGTTTCAGTGGAGTGAAGGGGGCAGAAGCCAGATTGGAGGGGGTCAAGGGAGGAGTTGGCAGAGAGGCGGTCGAGGCAACGGGAGTAGACAACGCATTCAAGGAGTTTGGAAGCAAAAGGGAGGAGTGACAGTGGATGGTAATTAGAGGGTTCAGAGGGATCCAGAGTGGACTTTTTGAGGCTGGGAGAGACAGTGGCGCGTTTAAAGGCAAAGGGGAAGGAGTCGGTAGAGAGGGCGTGGTTGATGATGTGCAGGAGGGGAGGGGCGATGGTGGAGGCAATGAAGGTCATGAGACGAGAAGGAATGGGGTCCAGGGGGCAAGTGGAGGGGTTGGAGGAGAGCAGGGAGGAGATTTCCTCAAGGGAGGCAGGAGGGAAGGACAGGAGAGAGGTGGGGGGAGAAGGGAGAGTAGGGGGAAGAGAACTTGGAAGCGATTTCCAGGTGGATCTTGTCCATTTTAGAGGTGTAAAAGAGAGCAAGATCCTGAGTGGAGAGAGAAGGACGATGACGACAACAGGGGGGTTGAAAGGGAGTCAAAAGGTGGAAGAGAGGCGACGAGGTTCCCGGGAACAGGACTCAATGTGTGAGGCATAGTACTGCTGTCTAGCGAGGGAGATAGCCGGGTTGAGCGACAAGAGGCAGAATTTGAAGTGGAGGAAGTCAGCACAGTAGTGGGATTTGCGCCAGAGGCATTCAGCAGCCCAGGTGCAGGAGCGGAGATGGCGAATGGTGGGGGTGAACCAAGGGCAAGGGTTATGGGAGCGAGCTGGGGAGGAGGAGAGGGGATAAGAGTTGAGGGTGGAGGCAAGAGAGGAGTTGAAGGTGGAGATGGCAGAAATCGGGGGAGGGGGAGGAGAAGACTGAGGGGAGAAGAGGAGAGAGGGAGGAGGCAAAGTCCTGGTGTACAATGGCCTGCAGATCATGGAAGGGACGGAGAAGAGGAGCGGGAGCAGTGGGAGAGGTTGAAGGAGGCAAGGAAATGGTCAGATATGGGATGGGGCTCGAAGGAGAGATCGGAGACAGAGCAGTTCCTAGAGAACACGAGATCAAGAGAGTGACCATCAGTGTGGGTGGGGGAGCTAGTCCAGAGGTGGAGATTAAAGGAAGGGCTAAGGAGAGGAAGTGGGCGATGCAAGGCTGAGAGGGTGCATCATCATGAATACGGAAGTCACCAAGGATGAGTGTGGGGATGTCATCAGAGAGGAATAGAGTGAACCAGAACTCGAACTCAGAGAAAGGAGCCGGGAGGGTAGTAGATAACCGCAACACGGAGATGGAGAGGGGAGTTTAAAAGCCAGTTCAAAAAGGTTTGGGCTAAAGAGCGGAAGTCCATCCACAGCTCTTTGTATAAACCGCAGCATTCCACGGCTGGGAAGGAAGATTTCCCTTTTGCCATCATTGGCCTAGGAGGCATGGATTTATTATTAGGTCTTCCTCATAGTGTTCCAGCACCAGGTTTTTGCTGCTTGAGCATCCAGCAGGGCACATCTGTGTCTGGGTTGGTGCTTTAATGTAGCTGACTGTCCAGTGTCTAAATTGTTAAATTGTGCCCATAATATAACAAAGTACTTCCCATTTATGATGTGATATGGGAGCAGCCAAAAGGGACTGGTATCTTCCCTGGGTGGCTCAGGAAGAGGGACGGGACCATTCCTTTCACCTCTCTCCTCCCAGCTCATTGGAAGTGGGAGACAGACTAGCAATGGTTCATCCTGGCAGTTGGAGGCTATGCCTCTATAATGTCTGGGGAGCAGGGGAAGTACCCCCTTCCCCCGCAGAAGAACTTGCTTGGGGCTCTCTCTGATTGGCACTGGCCTTATGTTATGCCTGGATACCTGTTCACCGTTGCTAAATGTTCAGCGTTTCTAGTTTTCCATGTCAGAACAGAAACTCTCCGATTAAAAAAACAAACTAAATCTCTGAATAGAAACTGAAAAATCCACCTTTCCCCCCACAATTAAAGTTAAGATCAGCAGGGTGGTACCGGGGGGGGGGGGCGGACACTGGCCAGCCTTTGAAAGTGACCGGCCTTGGCTGTAAAGCTAAGCCGGTGCTTCCCCCCTACAATACTTCTCAGTTGGGCTCTGACAGTGACAGGCTCCAGCTAAACCACTGCAAAGGCTGCTACCCCCACCCCCCCAATAGAGCCTCTTACCTGAGGAACACTATTAGGAGAGGGAAAATGCCAGCCAGTGCATTGGAAGGCAAAATCTGTGGGATTCTCTGGTGGAAGGCAAAAAACTGCATTTGTCCACTGTTTGCCATGTGAAATGGAAAACTAGGAACCCTGCTATAATGTTTGGTTTTGGTTTTGTTTTTAAATAAATGGGCTGCTGCCAAATTCTTGCCAAACTTGCATCCATCTCTCTGTGGGTGGGGCTTGTAAAGAGTAAGAGCAAAGTTGGATGGTGATTCTGACTGTCAGTACTAAGTGGAATTCACTTCCTGAAACAGTCTTGACATTTTGAAAGCCAAGCCCACACCTTGGCAAAGCTGGTTTACACAGCCTCAAGAACTGCAAAAGGCAACAAGCTTTTGTTTTGATCCTTAGAAACTGATTTGCAATGTGGCAAGTTCAAAATCAAAAGTTACTATAACAACCTTTATTTTTATATAGCTCCCCTCTGCCATGGCACTCCGAGCACTTTACATATAATAAATGCAACTTTTAATCCTCATAATAACCCTGTGAGGTAGGTTAGGCTGAGAGAGTATTGTGACTGGCCCAAGGTGACCCAGTGACCAAGGTGAGACTAACTGGGGTCCCACCCTACCTCACAGTCCAAGTACTGCGAAGCTGTGCTCGGGGGAGCAGAGCTTGAGTTCATGGCCGTCATGGCAACCATGGGCCTGTCCCAGAGGGTCAATGGCCCGACATCTTTGGAGGACATACCTCCCCCATTAAGGTCCAAGGTATCAACCGTGCCCTTGTCATGGATGGATCATTACCTCCTACAGACCTCCCTTCTAGCACACGTCTGCCCCCGGCAGGGTGTGGGACCTATTAGGATGGTCCGCCCCCGGAGGCGGATGACCCAGTGCGGTTTCGAGGCACTCTGGGGGAAGTTACCCTCTGACCTTGACGACCATCTCATCGATGACCTTGTCAAGTTGTGGAATATCTTGCTGACAGAGGCCATCGATCAAACGGCTCACAGGCATCCGTTGCTCAGGCGGCAGACCTACTTGGTTGTCTAGAGGAGCTGCGGGTCCTGAAGCAAGAGGGGCAACGGCTGGAGCAACAGTGGCATCGATCTCGCACTGAAGCCGACAGATTGGGACAGAGCTAGTTTATGATCCTATGCCGTGGCTATGCGGATAGCTAAGTGGGAGTTCTTTGCTGCCCCCATAGCAGCCGCAAAATCCCATCCAGCAGAGCTATTCTGGGTGGTGCGGGGACTGGTCAGACCGGCCTCCCTCAACCTGGGGGCTGAGTTATCTTCCACCCACTGTGACCTTTTTGCGGACAAATTCGCTCATTCACCAAGACCTTGATGCCGCACTTAATGCAGTGGAGGTGGTAGAGGGTGTAGAAGCCCCAGCTTGTCCGATTTTATGGGATCACTTTCAGTTGGTGACGCTCGCTGACGTGGTGGGGGTGCTTGGGGCTGTTCGAGCCACTTCTTGTGAATTAGATTTGTGCCTGTCCTGGCTAGTTAGAGCTGCCGGGAGACATTGGGGCAGATGCTGGCCAGAGTGGTCAACGCCTCCCTACGCGAGGGCAGAGAGCCGAGCTGTGTCAAAGAGGTGGTGGTGCAGCCTCAGCTCAAGAAACCATCACTTGACGCTGACTCCCCTGCCAGCTATCGGCCTGTCTCTAACCTTCCCTTCTTAGGGAAGGTTACTGAACGGGTAGTGGCTCAGCAGCTCCAGGGGCATCTTGACCATGTCAGTTATCTTGATCCTTCGCAGTCTGGCTTCCGTCCAAGGCATGGCACTGAGACAGCACTTGTGGTCTTGGTGGATGACCTTCGATGAGAAAAGGACCGGGATCGATCGACCCTACTGGTCCTTTTAGATCTATTGGCAGCATTTTATACCGGTGACCACGAGGTGTTAGTGACGACAGTGCAGGATCGTTCTTGAATGGTTCCGCTCATTCCTGACCGGAAGAACTCAGCGGGTGGTACTCAGTGATTAATTTTCATTTTACCAAGACCTCCCGTGTAGGGTTCCACAGGGTTCGATTCTGTTCCCTCTCCTGTTCAATGTGTATATGCAGCCGCTCGGCGAAGTGATCAGAGTTCGGGGTGAGGTGTCATCAGTATGCGGATGACACCCAACTGTATCTCTCATTTTCGACCGACCCAGGCCCAACTGTCTCTGTGCTTACTTGGTGTTTGGCAGCCGTGGGGGACTGGATGAGGGCTAATCGACTGCAACTGAATCCTGACAAGACGGAGGTGATGCTAGTGGGTAGGTTGGCGGAGTTGACAGCTCCATCGATTGATGGAGTCTGCCCCCCGCTGACATCCCAGGTGCGGAACTTGGGGGTGCTCTTCGATGCGCAGCTCCACCTGGATCTCCAGGTGGAGGCTATAGCGAGGAGTGCCTTCTGCCAGTTACATCTGGTGCGGCGGCTTTAGTCACTGGGTTCGTTTCCGGACCTGGCCATGATCATCCATGCTTTTACCACCTCTCAATTAGACTACTGCAACGTGCTCTACATGGGACTACCTATGGTGATGGCTTGGAAGCTGCAGCTGGTGCAGAATGCGACAGGCCGGGTCCTGGTGGGGTTGGGTCGCTGGGAGCACATTACACCAGTGCTCCGATCTCTGCACTGGCTGCCAATAGTCTTCTATGCCCGATTCAAAGTGTTGGTTTTAAACTATAAACCCTTACACGGCCTGGGCCCTGCTTATTTGCGAGACTGCCTCGCTCCCCGGGTTCTAGAGCACCTTGCTGGAGATCCCCCGGGTTTCCCGGAGGGGGAGGGCACGCAGAATAGGGCATTTTCAGTGGCCGCGCTGCGTCTCTGGAATTCCCTCCCCGTGGGGGCACATCAGGCCCCGAACCTTCCGGTCTTCTGAAGGAACCGCAAAACCTGGCTGTTCCGTCAGGCATTTGGGAGGGAGAAGGGGGTTGGTTTGCTTGTGTTTTTTATGCTTTATGTTTTTTAATTGTTTAAAATTGTTTTATACTATGTTTATATTATGTTGTTAGCTACTCTGGGCCGCCTGAGGAGGGATAGAGCGGGATATAAATTCCGTAAATAAATAAATAAAATTAAGCCATTACACTACACAGGCTCGTTTTTTAAAATAATCATCTGTAGAAAAACTCATACACCCCAAGAATCCACACCTTTGACATTGGGTGAAAGCAGACATGACGCTAACCACCCTTTAACCACCCTTGGTGGTTATTTATGCATGTTGCAGGGCTGTATTGGTGCCCTATGCAGCCCTGCAACATGCATAAATAGCCACCAAGGGTGGTTAAAGGGTGGCTAACGTCATGTCTGTTTTCACCCATTGAAAACACTTAGGCTCATTCATTATTTATTTAGGTTTTTATTCTGCCCTGTACCCAAACGTAACAGTTTCAGGGTGGTTTACAATAAAATCAAAGAGAAACCATTAAAAAATTAAATAAAAATTAAATCCCTACCTTAGGCTGAAACTATTTACATTGCTACTTGAAGGTAATTCCACAATTTCGGGAACCAGTATCTCGACCATTTCTTGATATGGAGTACTCTATTTCCCAAAATGTCAGGCTATTTCCCAACTTCCCAACTGTCGCAATTTACCAACTTTCCATTTACTGTCCTGTTACCGTCTTTCCCAGTTACTGATTTACTGCACTACTGATTTTCCATTTTACTTCTGGTTTTCCGTTCAACAGAAGTGAAATACAGAATAAACCAGAGTATCAGAGCTGATGATAGGCTCAATAAATCCAGCCAAGCTCAAAGAACACAAATAAAAAAACACAGTATTATGCAGATGTTATGTCAGGAACAGAAATGGACAGAAAAACGGCAAATGGTAATCCGTAACATGGAAAACTGGTCAGCTTTAGTAGTAAAACAGGAAATCGATCAAGATGTTGATGGGTTCTATTCAGTTCCCAAATCTACAGAGATGGTAACAGGTACTGCAATTTTTCTGGGAGAGTGCGCGTGCGTCAGAACACACACAGGCTTTAGGCGAATCCCAGGGGACAGAGTCCCAAAGCTGTGGAAAAGCCATTGAGAACTCCCCTGCTGTGTCCTCGATGTCTGCACTTGGGACAGACATTCGATATGTAGATGGATGGGGAAACTGAAGTCCGTCGGTAGCAAGATCTAAACCCCAGCATTTTGTTTACTCTGCCTGGAGACTGCTAACCTTGTGGGGTTTTTTTCACAAAACCGAAACACTCAGAGACACAATGAATTTTATCATTCACTTTACTCAGAACTCCAGCTACAATACAATACCATGGCAAAAGAAAGAAGGTACCTTAATGTAAAATACAATATAACACAAATGTAAAATATTCACAGTAGCTACATATATTTAAAGTTTAATAAAATAAATGCGTAACAGAATCGTAAAGAGTTTTTTCTTACAGAAAACTTATGATTCCATGAAATAAAAATATAACACCTTGCAAGGAAGGACAGTCTCAGCAACTCAGCTCTGCCAAGGAGGTCAATCTTTGCAAGTAATCAGTAGCCCTTATCTCAAAAACTATAAACAAAAGAACTGTTTATAGTTCACATTCCAAGAATATCAAAACGCTTTCTCTGGTTTCTGAACTGAGATAACTTCCAACCCCTATTCGTCATATAAGGATTGATTCTGGTATCCTGGGTAAAGAAACTGTGTCCAGAAATTACCTCTTACCCACCTACAAAATGCAAACAAATATTGGCGAGCCTCTAGAAGTCATTCTTATTAAACCATCAAAAAACATATTAATGAACGTTTAAGTCTAGAATAGCTTCTTATTTGCACCTGGGGAAATTAAATGGGAAATAGTAACGCCATACATTTAATGTCCGTTTTTACAGATCTAGGAAGTCAAAAACCCACTTCTAAGGAGTCTCTTTACAACAGGACAAAAAGATCTGATAAAACGCAAAGTATTTCCCCACTTCCTTCATAATACTCCCAACTAAGACCTGGGACTCTTACCTTGGTCTGCTGAAAGGCAGTCAGCAAACAATGCAAAATGAAGAGAACGTAAGCTTAGGCAGCCAGTCAGTAAGCATAAGCACTAACTTGAACAACTACGTTATTACTGAATATTAATATTCAAAAGAAACTCCTTTACCTATTAACTTTATTTTGCAAATGCCATTGACAATGAGCCCAAGCCAGACTTTATAATGAAAGAACGGCTCATGCTAGAATGAGGATATGCTAGTATGCTCAGCATTTTCAAATTAATACAACATCCCAGCTGGAGGATTTAAATTGATCTTCGATATAAAAATAGCATTCAGCACCACTGTAAATTCTATTTGACAACCTATTAAAATGTTACCATGGCTGCTGGTCTGAAAAGAAATGTTAGTCACCAACATGACAAATGTTTTGAGTGAAGATTCTTTTTTTTCTTTTTTTTAAGCAATTCAAGACTAATTGAGCACCTATTACCTTCAAATCAGAGACGAATACACTAAAATCTGACAAAGATGGATTTATACCACTAATGAGCTAGAAGTATAATACTAAAAACAGACAGAAATAGAGCAGCATTTGAGAAGATACTGATTGGTTTCTACCATGTTAAGCAATGAACAAGTGTGCTGTAAATATATGCTAGGGAAACTGACTATATAGCTATGAATTCCCCACCTCAGTTCTACCATGGCAAACTACACAGTACAATCAAGAAGAGGAAGGAGACAATATGTGGTACTGCTTTTTATTTGAGAAACAAGTGACTGGGAAATTCCACTACTTCAAGTTCTATTATAGCTTTAAGCCTTTGAAACACAAACAGACTTTTAGTTTTATATGCCCCATCATGATCATGAATGTCATCCAAGAATGGCCTCCTGCCGGTTCCACCAGAGCCCCAAGTTCATACAGAAGAGGCACACAGATGTTCTCAGTGGCTGCTCTACAGCTTTGGAACTCCCTTGCCCTAGAGCGGAAATAGAGAACCATTTCCCTTCCGGAGCCACTTTGAGCATTAGTACAAGCTCCAAGGGCCACATAGAAGTAGGAGGTGGAGGTGTTTAAGCAGCGCACTCAAGGAAGAAGAGGGTCCAGATCTGCACCACAGACAGGTCTGTTCTCTATTCTTGTGTGCAGTTCCTCATCTGCTACCTTACTGTAAACTTAGTCTTTCAGTGTTTGGGGGTAAGAATTGGATGTAGGGGCCAGAGCCAGAAACTGAAAAGGAGCCAAATAAAATTTAGCCACAGGTAGTGAACCACGAGGTTCCCCATTCATTTATATGCTCTATCATGATCATTAATGTCAGCCACGAATTACTTCCTTGGGTTCCACCGGTGCCCTAAGTCCATATAGCAAAAGCACGCAGCGATGTGTTTTCAGTAGCTGTTCCACAGCTTTGGAACTCACCTAGAGGGTCATCAAAGCCTGAGCATTTTCCGGAAGCAATGGGTGAAAACAGACATGACGCTAACCACCCTTTAACCACCCTTGGTGGTCATATATACATGTTTCAGGGCTACATAGGGCACCAATACAGCCCTGCAACATGCATAAATAACCACCAAGGGTGGTTAAAGGGTGGTTAGCGTCATGTCTGTTTTCACCCAATGTAAAAGATTTCTACTAGGTGAGCATTCAGCAGGAAGGTAAGTTGCCTTGGGCTATTTTTTCCATACTGTACATTTATTGTTTTTATTCCTGTTTTGTGCCTTGTTACTCGCTCTGAACTTTTGGAGTAGGGCAGTATATAAATCTAAATAAACAGGGAAGGCAAAAATTGGGGTTCCACAGCCTACAAGGAAGAAGCCAGTTCTCACAACTATGTTGGCCAAAGTCTAGTCCACTCACCTGCTTTTCCAAGGAGAGTGCAAAATTAAGACAAATACATAGCCTGTTTAACATTTTAATTATTGTACATGTTTTTTAGTTGGAGGGTGATTAGTGTTGTCTTTCGTGTTCATGACAAAACTACATTGTTCCTCAAACACTTCTGACTCTACTTCTATTGCCCCACTAGTACGAGACCTCGTCTGAAAAAAGCAAGTAAAACATGTAAGCGCCCAAGATACTAGAGGGATAGCATGAAGAATGCCAGTTAACCAAGACCAGAAGATCAGCACAAGAGACGTAGATGGAGAACAAAAGAATGGACTGGACAAGTGATAGAAAGGTATCACTGTATCCGAGGACTGACCAGCAAGAGACGGAAACAAGCAATGAGTGAAGTTTAGGACTGGCACGAAACCAACTACTAGAATTCAGGGCCACCAGGAAGTAAACCATTTGTAAAGATTAATTTACATCCACGCCCCCCCCTTTTCCACATACTTTCAATGATCTTGTCTTCATTGCCATCACCTTATTTTAACTTGTAAAGGGATGTAGACAATAGATGCTTACTCAGATTAAACAGCAAGTTTTTCAGGTCATGGGCAGGCATATGCTATTAAAAGTTCAGCCTTTAATGACTTCACACACTTCTTAAAAAGAGAAATAATTTCCTTGGAGCCATGATAGCAATTCCTGCCAAACATCCTGCACATCATAAATCTCCCCTTCTCTACTGGGTCATTTCCATTGGCCTTCAAACATGCTACCGTCTCCCCTATCTTTAAGAAGGCTACTTTTGACCCCACTGACCCTTCCAGCTATTGCTCCATTTCTCTCCTACCCCTCACTTCCAAGCTCCTGGAGGGAGCAGTCTATCTATCTGGACTTCCTCTCTTCAAATTCCTCCCTTGACCCCCTCCAATCGGACTTCCGCCCTCTCCATTTGAATGAGACTGCCCTTGTCAAAATAACCGATGACCTTCTCTTAGATCAGTCTAAGGGCCTCTACTTGGTTCTTGTTCTCAATCTTTCTGCCGCCTTTGACACGGTCGATCATGGCCTCCTCCTGGACTCCATTGAGGGAGTCACCATCCAGTCAGTCCCTCAGGCCTGTAGCCTGGGATTCATCTTCGACTCCTCCCTCTCCTTTAAAAGAAGCCTCCGATCCAGGCTGTTGCTAAATTCTGTCGCTTTGCTCTGTACAATATTGTCAAATTGCAGCCTTGCCTTACTGTTGCTGCTGCAAAAACCCTAGTCCGTGCTCGAGTCATCTCTTGCCTTGACTACTGCAGCTTCCTCCTTATTGGCCTCCCTTGCTCTAATCTGACCTCCCTCGTCTCCATTCAACACTCCACAGCCAAAATCATCCACCTTACCCGTCGCTTTGACCATGTACAGCCCCGCCTCTCTGCCCTGCACTGGCTCCCTCTACAGGAATGCATTCAGCACAAGCTCCTGGTCTTCACCTTCAAGGCTCTTCATGGCCTTGCTCCCGCATCTCTCTCTGCTCTTGTATCCTGCCTGGGAACTTTGCTCCTCCTCTTCCCCCACCCTCACCTACTCGTGAACCCTTGCTCCGCTAGACGTCTTTGCCCCATCTCCCTTTCTGCCCCTCATGGTTGAACTCCCTCCCTGGATACATTCACTCCGCTCCCTCCTTCCTTTCAAATTCCTCCTGAAAACTCACCTCTTCCATCAGGCCTTCCCTAATTTGTCAAGAGTGATACTGCATCCTTTCCCCCTCACTCAGAACCTAATTCCCTGTAATTAAGCAAAGCATGTGAGCCTGCAACTTCTCAACCTCATAAATATACTCTTGTCTTTCCTGATGTTTACCTCTCCCTCGTATCCCCCTCCCTTGTCTCTCAGATTTTAAGCCCCTTAGGGGTAGGGACCTGTCTCGGACTGTGATTTGTACAGTGCCAGGTACGTTGCTGGTGTTATATAAAATAATAAATATGTTGTGGTTCCCGCCCCCTTCATTCTACTGAAACTGCTCTCGCTAAGATCACCAACGATCTTCTGGTGGCTAAATCTAAACGTCTCTATTCCATTCTTGTCCTCCTTGATCTCT
>QEPC01014204.1:1182811-1194505 GCA_003113815.1 Sphenodon punctatus
TAATAATAATAATAATAAACTGAATTCATTTACATAAAAATTCGGCACATCCACTTTATTACTGTGAAATCTTTAGTTTGCTATCTAAAAAGATTACTAGAATTAAGGTACAATATTGTTGGAGGCACGCAGAGAAGAAAAATTGACTATAACTAGACAGTAAGAAGAATTAATTTTAGACTCAATTGCCTGCTACTGTCACAGCAGGTTCCACCATTTGGTTTATCACAAATGGGACAAGTTTAAAGGAACAAGCCTTTAGTCAAAAATACCCTAACCTACAGGAAACCAGATTTTATTACTACTTTGATTAAATAGAAGAGACAAGCTGTGCTTTGTTGATGCCTCCTGAATAATTTTTTTAAATATATAAGCTATCAAAGTACTGCCTGGTACATGAGTTATAAATTGGAACAAAGAAAAGTTCTCTAAAAATGTCAATAATGGAAAGAACTAGGCTGGAGAAGATGAGGTGTTCAAATCAAACTAGCACCGAGAGTCTGACTGATAACGAACAGACTAGTGGCTTACAATTAAGTACAAGACGAGAGACAATAGCAGCAGGCAGGGGAGCACAAGACGCAATAAGAGGATATTAGTCGCATAAAAATAAAGGCCGTGATCACCGTAAACCAGGCTCTTTGCCCTTACCAAATATGCAATAGGCATTCTGGCGAAGGTGAATTGAAGGAAGAATCTGAGGAAGACAAACCTCTGCAGTCACAAGGAACTTTTCCAACATAGTCTAGCAGAGAGAGACAGCTCAAAAGGTGTTTGTTAGCAGTCTTTAGAGGTGGCCAAACAAAGCAGAACAAAGGTGTGAGCCAACAGCAAAGTGGCATCTGAGAGATAGGTGGAGACGCATGAAGGGTCTTAGAAAATGAAGGCGGTAGTTTGTAGGGAGGTCAGTTTGGGGGCAATAGTTTCTAGGGCAAGGGCACAGAGCAAGGATCCAAGAAGTGGTTTGTTTATAATAACGTTTTGGAGGATACAGAATGCAAGAGCTCTGAAAAGTTGAAAGGAACATTTTGTTAAGACAAGAGCGAGGTAGCCATGGTAACAGTTTTGTATACTATAAAGGAGACTGGAGATCAACTGTTCTCCATCGCCTGGCACTGAAGGTAGTAGTAGTAGTAATGGGTTTAACTTGTAGGAAAACAGATTTAGGTTAAAACCAGCCTTGCGCATAGAAAGAACCCACCCTCCCCAGGAAGGAATTAAACATTCTGAAGAATTTTCCAACAAGTGTTGTTAGGGAACAGAAACAAGTTGCATGAACTCAATACCCTTTACTGGACCTACCAGACCTAATTTTTTATTATTCTATTTTTTAAATGTTTGTAAACCAATTTGTTGAAGAACTCTTAATTTTATTAACTCTAATCAAGCTTAAGGTGTTTAAAAAACAAAGAACCAAAAAACCCACCCTCAAACTATCTGAGGAATGAAGGCAAAAATCAAGACCATTCTTTACTAGGTTGCTGCAGACTATCTACTGAAAATCAAATCCTTTGAGGACCCCCTAAAAACTAAATACTGTGGGTATGTTAGCATTTTTGAAGACCCAAGGGAATTAATCAGGCAAGTACAATAAAAAGGTACATGTTGAGGAAAAAATGAGCAGCTTAAATTAGTAACTTCCTAAAATAGTGACTTTAGTGAGCTGAGGACAAAGTGTAGATTATTAAAGCTTGAATAATGAGGACAGAGTCAACTCTTCAACTAAATCAGCCTAAGGGGTTAAGCTACATTTCTCACTTTTAATTGCAATGGCGATTTAGGTGTACTGCAAACGACCAGATATCTTATGCAATTATCAGGCTCTGGAGGTCACCAATTAGAACCCTGCAAGGATTTGAATTAAAAAAGTCTTAGTGATTAGGTGAAGTAATGATCCAAAAAGAGATTAGTTCTGTTCAGACTGCACTCATTATAAAACCCATTTCCTTTGTGTGAAGATTCAGTGTCTCATTTACCCTGCTGGCATTATCACACAATGAGATAGAAATATGACTGCACTAATATATTCCATAAGAGACATAGAAGAGTGTTTAACTATGTGTGATCACCAGATGTAAGAGCAGACAAGTGCTGAGTTTTTACTGATTTGAGCAGTAAAAATAGGTCATAAAACATAAGCTACACTAGTTGAGACAACAAGGAGTTTGGTGGGCAAATCTAACGAAAAGATAAACTAAGCAGGACAGTCGTAGTTTAGAGCCGCAATCCAACCACCACTTAGGCTGCTTTCACACCTTACAAAATGGGCTATTATAACAACTGGAGATAATACCGGGTATTCTAATTCCGTAATTTTTTGTAGTATGTGAATGCACTATTCCCCTTTTATGCTGCAAGATCTCGGGTCGTTACAAGAACCACATTTGGTAGCTCTTACAATGGGTGCTTTTAGACGAGTGGGTCGCCCTAATTAAATATCTCACAATCGAGGTATTTAATTCACAGTCAGCAAACAATGCGCCTTTCCTGCGCCTGGTTGCAGCCATCGGCTGTCTAAAAGCGCCCAATGACCCAAGATCTCCCAGCATAAGAGGGGAATAGTGCATTCACACATTACAAAAAATTGCAAAAATTATAATATCCGTATCCGGTATTATCTCCAGTTATTATAATACCCCATTTTTGCCATGTGTGAAAGCAGCCTCAGTCTGGAGCTCTGAGCTTCAATGGAGTCTCTTTAAAGTGGCATTTTGTAAAGCATTTGGAAACCCCAACACAAAAGTAACATACTGCACTTATCAGCGAAGGTAAAGTATGTGAAAAAAAACACCACCTTGGATGGAACAGATTAGTGGTAATTAACATGCTCAAGATTGTTATTCTTAAATGCAAGCAAATTTCAAACGTGAGATTCTAACGTTAGCACGTTTCGTGTGTGTGTGCGAGTGTGAAAGAGAAAGAGAGATAGGTAGAATAATCAGTCAAGCACAGCTTCCAGATTTGGAGTGAAAAGGATATCCTAGAGAAATAAATTCTGGCTATATAAATACTGTTACGCTGTACTGAGTGTCTCTCACAGGAAGATAGTTTCCCTTGTCCAGTTTAGCGCCTGGCATCTGGTACTATAAAAACTAAGTTAGACAGTACATAAACATTCAAATGAGCTACAACTAAAGTCTTTTTCTTTTTAAAATAAATTCGACAAAGGCTCCTAAATCAGCTTACTCTCTTACCATAAAAACTTTGGATATAAATTTGTCTGTAGTAATGAATTTGCTCAGTCTTTTTGAGAGAATTACTTCCCCACTTTCTGGAAACTTAACATGCCTTATTCATCTCCACAGTTCACCAGTGTGGCCCTGTGACAGAGGAGGCTGTCGGCCCTTTAAGAATACCTGCTTGTCATCTGGGCCATGCCCCTTCCGAGGCTATAAGAGCAGTATGCTCTGACCTCAAGCCAGTCTGCTGTATTGATCTATCATTATTTGGTACCCCGCCCCCTCCTGCCTCTGACAGCTCACAATATAAAACCAATAGACAGTAAAATAATAAAATGTGAATGATCAAATGACTTCATAGCATCTGCGACATCTCATCCAGCAGAGCTTTTCCCAGTGGCAAGGGAGCTCCCCCGCCAGCTATTGGCCAGTCTCTAACATCCGCTTTTTAAAGGAAGATTACTGAACAGGTTGTGGCTCAGCAGCAGCAGGAGCACCTGGACCGTATCAGTTTTCTGGATCCCTCGCAGTCCGGCTTTCACTCGGGCTATGGCATGGAGACTGCTTGTGGCTTTTGTCGATAGCCTCCACCATGAGTTGGATCAGGGTCAACGGACCTCCACTATGAATTCGACCCTGCTGCTTCTGTTAGATTTGTCAGCTGCTTTTGATACCGTTTGACCATGAAATGTTGGCGACTCACTTGCAGGATCAAGCCGGGGTGGGTGGGATTGTTCTCAAATGGTTCCATTCCTTTCTGGCTCGAAGAACTCAGCAAGTAATGCCTGGGGACTATTTTTCATCTCCCTGGGACCTCGTGTGGAATCCCGCAAGTTTCTATTCTATTCCCTCTCCTGTTCAAAAAGTATACCCAGCCGCTGGGAAAGTCGTGAGACGGTCTGGTGTTCAGGGCCATCGGCATGCTGAGGACATCCAACTCTACCTCTCTTTTTCATCCGACCAAGATGCAGTAGTCTCGGTGCTTATACACGGTTTGGCGGCTGTGGGGGACTGGATGAGGACAAGCCAACTGAAGCTGAAACCTGACAAGACAGAGGTGATGCCAGCGAGGAAGGCAGAGGGGCTGGCACCACCACCACCCCATCATTGATGGGGTTCACACACACGTTTCCCAGGTTCGTAGTCTGGGAGTGCTTCTCAATTCCCAGCTGTGCCTGGATGCCCAGGTGGAGGCTGTGGCGAGGAGTGCATTTCACCTGTCCCCTGACCTCTCCTCTTTCTGTAGATGTAGTAAGACCTGGTTGTTCTGTCGGGCCTTTGAGAAGAGGGGGGGTTATTTGCCTAGCTGCTACTGAATTTTGTGTCCATTTTTATATATTGTAGTCTTAGTTGGTTTTATTACTGTGTTTTTATGCTGTGCACCGCCCTGCACTGCCGAAGTGCAGGAGGGTGCAGGATAAAAGCTTCTGTAATAAATAAATAATTAATAAATACATTTGGTGCAGCAGCTTCAGCTGTATGTCTCGGACTCCAATTTCCACTCCAATCGCCACAGTCATCCATGCATTTGTCATCTCAAGGCTAGAATACTGTAATGCGCTCTACGTGGGGCTGCCCATGGTGATGGTCCAGAGATTGCAGCTGGTGCACAATGCAGAGGCCTGCCTGCTTACTGGGATGGACTGGGAGAATATTACAGTGGTGCTCCGAGCACTGCACTGTGGCTGCCGATAGTCTTCCGGGCCCGATTTGAGGTGCTGTTTTTGACTTTAAAGCCCTACATGGCCTTGGCCCCGCTCACCTGACAGACGACTTCAATCCCTGGGTTCAGACTGACAGGTGGGTGTTCTTGGCGGCTGCTCTGTTGCTGTGGAACATGCTCCTGGTGGAGATCTGCCTCAGCATGGATCTCCTTGCCTTCCGCCGGCAATGTAAAATGCAGCTTTTCCACCAGGCATTTGCAGAAGTTTGAGGGATTTTAGGTGAGTTTTGGGGTTGGGTAATGTATTTTTTTTGCACAGCTTTGGATTTTATGATGGTACTGTGATTTAATATTTGACTTTCTCTCTATTATTCTTATTGTTTTATATTGTGATGTGATTAGCTGCCTCAAGTCATTGGAAAGAGGGGCAGAATATAAATATATTAAATTAATAACCTCTGTTACAGTAGCATTCTTCTTCCATTCACATGGGCAGCCATTACTAGGAC
The DNA here is from genome assembly GCA_003113815.1 of Sphenodon punctatus. Classification (NCBI taxonomy): domain Eukaryota; kingdom Metazoa; phylum Chordata; class Lepidosauria; order Sphenodontia; family Sphenodontidae; genus Sphenodon; species Sphenodon punctatus. The sequence goes on from QEPC01014204.1 coordinate 1,188,163, forward strand.
TGAATCTCATTTTTTCTCAATTCTCATCAAGAATCAAGCTTCTCAATGAGAATCAAGAAAAAAAAAAATGAGAATCCAGAAAAGCCCCAATCTCGACAAACTCTGAAAAATATTTCTCGATTTAAACAAATAATTAAAACTTTGTGCATGAGCAAAATGACCACCTTAGCCATTCTAAATATGTGAAGCCCTTTTCCTAAATGGTGCTTCCTTTTCCTAAGTGGTGCTGGCAGCATCACTGCCATTTTGGAAAAGGGCAGCTGTTTCCATGTCCATGGCAGCCATTTTGCGCATGCACCTTTGGGTTTTTTTTGAGAGAGAGAATCGAGTGAGAATCGCAAAACCTTTTGCAAGAGCCTAGCAAGATCACACTAATGTTCCTCAATTCTCACAAGAATCAACTTGATTCTCACTTTCTTTAATTGCAACCTCTATCTTGTTGTTCACCATCAGAAATTCTCTGCACAGTTCTTCTAGTTACATATGTATGCAAATTCTTCTTTAAGTGGAATCCATAATTGGTCTCCTCAATTCTCCATGCTTCAGTGCCCACAAACCGTCTCTTAGGATGCAGTCTTCCTTCAGGCTTCAGGGAACATTAGTTCCATTTCTTCCCCTAGCTTGCATCAAAAAAAAACATTGGGGCACAGGTGGTATGGACTTGTTATGCACTTATAAGATGCTAAACAATGGTTCACTCAGGAGAAGTTCTTCACGCTTCCATGCTTCAAAGATTTATATTTCTCACATCACCTTCCTTTTGTAAATCTTCAAGCCCTGTAACACACACTAGGATTTGCAACATCTCCTTATATATGGAGAAGCTGAAGGACTTAACTAAGGAGTCACTGACAGCTGGAAAATAGACTATAACGCCCCAGAATAATAGTGTTCTCTCTCCCATTTCCTGTTTATAGTCATTGTGGGCTTTCCTAGTGTGATTGGCGAGCAAGCTATTTCCTCTCTCAATCAATCTGAACCCTCTAGAGCAGCAAGCCTCAAACTTTTTCAGGCTCTGACTCCACTGACACAAGAAATCATCATAACCTCAAACTTTGGAAATTTACATATCTAATTATGCAGATTTAGTCTCATCAGGAAAACCCCCATTGAGCAATGTTGAGATGCCATTTGGGGTCCAGCCCCCTCCTTTGGAAACTCCTGCTCTAACAGTCAACCTCTCAAGCAATCCACAAATACAAGGTTCTGGCCACCAGTTTCATTTTTTTTTTTTTTTTTTACATTGACTAGACCATCAGAGGTAGCCTTGGGCAAGACCAGCATCACAGCTAGTTCTCAGTCTGCATCCCTTGATCTCCTTCTCCTTGGCAGCTCACAGCTTCCTTATAGGGATGCTGACGGGTCACCATGACCACATTGCACAGGTGCTCCCCTCGTTGCACTGGCTGCCAATAGACTTCCGGGCCCAATTTAAGGTGTTGGTTCTTACTTACAAAGTCCTATATGGTCTGGGTCCCGCCTACCTCCGGGACCGCCTCACTCCCTGGGTTCTGGATCAGCCGCTTTGGCCAGCCAGGAGTGCCCTTCTCGAGACCCCTTGAGTTTCTCAGGTGGCTGCAATGGAGAGGGCATTCTCGGTGGCAACACCGCAGCTGTGGAACTCCTTCCCGGTGGGATCCACCTGTCCCTCGACCTTCCCTCCTTTCGTCGACAGTGTAAGACCTGACTTTCACCAGGCTTTAGGTGAGACAGGTGGGTGGATGGGGAGGTTTTATTTTATTCCTGAAACAGTGTCATTTTAGATTTTTGTATGTGATTTTATTTTATTTTATTTAACTAAATTTATATTTGACCCCTCCTGTCAAGGCAGCTCAGGGTACCTAACAATCATAAAAATACAATAAAATATAATACAAATATAAATACATGACATTATTTTCATATTAATATGGAGGCAATCAAAAATACATCAATCCCAAGCAAAACAGATAACCAGCCTAGCCCAATCCCCCCACCCTAACCCATCTCCCTTACCAAAAGCCTGGCAGAACAGCCAGGTCTTGCATGGTCTTCGAAAGCAGGAGAGGTCCAGGACCCTCTGCCGGGAGGGAATTTCACAGTCTTGGTGCGGCCACCAAGAACTCCCTCTCCATAGTCATCCCTCCCTCCCCCCTACCCCCGGAAACCTGGAGAAAGGCACTCCCAGCTGACTGCAGGAGTCGATCCAGAGCCCAGGCAGTGAGGCGGTTGCGCAGATAGATAGGGCCTGGGCCCTATAAGGCTTTATAAGTAAACACCTTGAATTGGGCCCGAAAGACTACCAGCAGCCAGTGCAGCGAATGACGCACTGGTGTAATGTGCTCCCGGCGGCCCAATCCCTGTAAGGAGGCGGGTTGCTGCATTCTGCACCAGCTGCAGTCTCCTGACATATGAACGGAGCCATTTCACCAGATGTAACTGGCGAAAGGCACTCCTGCTCACAGCTGACACCTGCAAATCCCGGAGCACGCCCAGGCTCTGCACATAAGAAACCAACGGAGGATGGACACACACTCAACCAATGATGGGGTTTCCATTATTAAGCAGAGGAGACTCCGCACCAATAAGGAGATGGTGATGAGATGGGTCAATTCATAGAATTTTAGGGTTGGAAATGGTCTCAAGGGTCCCCGAGCCCAACCTTCTGTTCAATGGCAAGATCTCTCGATCTCTCTCCCCTCCCCCCCCCCAGCATCATGGACAGATGGTTTGTTGAGATGGGTTTTGAAAAACCTCCAAGAAAGGAGATTCTACAACCTCTCTGGGCAGCCTATTCTATTGCCTAACAGTTCTTATGGGTAGGAATTTTTTCTTAATATTTTACCAAAAGCTGCACGTAACAGGGAGAGAGAGGTCTGCCCTGGTGAGTCCCTGGAGGATTGGCCCTGAAGACATTCTTCTCTCAGCATTAACTCAGTGACTTTATGTTTCTCCAACCCTTCACCAGACTAAGTCTCTCTCTATACAACCACTCTCAGTGGTTCCCAGTCTCTCTATGGGCACCTAAGGTCAAACAGCACCCTTTGGACCCCTTAGCCTAAGCAACCTCCTGCTGGCTTAAACAAAACTAAACTGCCTAACTCAGTCAGACCAATGGTCCATCTTAGCCCAGTATTGTCACAACCCGACACGGCAGCAGGGATTTCAAATTCGGGTCCAAATCTGGCTCTTCCAGGGTCTCTGGCAGAGGCCATCCCCCAGTGGAGATGCCGGGGATTGAACCTGGGACCTTATACATGCAAAGCACATGCTCTTACCACTTGAGCTATGCCCCCCCCCCCCTCCCCCACCTCCAAGGGCTTGGTACTTGCCCTTAGCCGGGACTATTGCCATGCCCTAACACAGCTGTCTGTCAATTAAAGTGGTCCTCTCTTTAGACTCTGCGCCAGCAGCTCCACTAATCCCATCCTTTGCACACACTGTCTTAAAGGGCCAGTCACTATCTGCAGGCACTCTGCCCTACCACACTACATTTCTGCAATTTAAACCCATTCCCTCTTGTTCCGTCTTCTGAGACAGTGCAGAAGAAATGTTCAATCATCATTCCTTTTAGATATTTGGAAACTGCTCTCACATTATTTCTGCTTAAGCTTCTTTTCTCTAGGCTAAACACACCCGGTTCTTTCAACCTTTCTTCCTATGGCGTGTCCTCCAACCCTTAGATCATGTTAGCCACTCTCATCTGAATCTTCTCCAGCTTGAAGACCATATGCCTCAAGAGTAACAGCTGTGTGGGGAGAGGCAAAAGCACAAGAAACCAGCAACTGTGTCACATTTAAAAGAGATGCAGAGCTACTGTATTAACTAGAAGCCTTTAGGAACCCTTAAATTTGACTTTCATCTAAGGATGTGAGAAGATGTTTCCCTTACTCAAAACCAGTTAAACTTGCTTGTGGTTTTGTTGTATAATATAGGATAGCTAGTGCCATGCAAGCCACTCAACATGACACTGACTCCCATGCAAGGCACGGAGAACGTTTAATGAAGCATATTAAGTATTTACTAAAATTTAAACATATTTTATCTCCTTTCTTCCTTTCACTAATACTAAGAATTTTCATCTAAATAGCGGTTTAGCCATCTTTTTCTTTTTCTAATAGGTGTGTTATTTACATCTATTAAAAAGGTAGAAGATGGAGAATGATGAGCAAACAGACCTATGGATAAAATTGAAATTGATATATCAACTAAAGTTTATACTATAAACATAGTAATGCAATTCATGTTACTTGAAACAGAAATCTGAGCTTTACATTGGATTTGCTCAGTGACAACTGCTAGAGACCAGCACTAACCCAAGAGTGTCTAATATAAATAGGCAGTGTGTATTGTTTATTTAAGTTTATATCCCACCATTCCCTTAAGGCTCATGGCATCAGCCACGTTGGGAGGGAGGGGGGGTGGCGTAGCCATGATTTTTAAGGAGGGTTGGACTGTGAGGCGGTATCCGGTGCAATCCATATCAGGTATTGAGGGTCTTCACCTTGTGTTTGATTTAGCGGGTGACAGTTTGGGAGCGCTGCTTGTATACTGTGCACCTCTCTGCACAGCAGCCTCCCTACATGCTTTGACAGAGGTGGTGTCGGGAGTGGTGCTGCGGTCCTCGAAGTCAGTAGTCTTGCGGGACTTCAACATTTACGCCGAAGCTGACCATATTTTTTTGTTGTTATATTTATATCCAGCGCCTCCTGCAAGCAGCTCGGGGCGGGATGGGAGCAGAGCATGAGGCCACCATGGCAACCATGGACCTGTCCCAGAGAGTTATCAGCCTGACACATCAGGGGGGACATACCTTAGACCTTGTGTTTTGCACCAGCTTTGAGGCGGGCGCTCCGTTAGTGGGGGAGTTATCAGCTGTACCCTTGTCATGGATGGACCATTACCACCTGCAGGCCTCACTCCTGGCATGTCTGCCCCCGGAAAGGTGCAGAACCGATTCAGATGGTTGACCCCCAGAGGCTGATGAAACCAGATCGGTTCCAGAAGGCTCTGAATGAGTTTCCCTCTGACCTTCTCAGAGGAACTGTGGGAGCTGAAGTGAGAAGGGCGGCAGTTGGAGCGATGGTGGTGTCATTCGCGTACTGATTTTGCTACCCTCATAGCATCCACTAAATCCCGTCTAGTGGAGCTTTTCCGGGTGGTGCGGGGGCTGGTCAGTCCAGCCTCCCTCCGCCTTGGAGTGAAGTCATCTACTGCTAGCTGTGACATGTTTGTGGATTATTTTTTGAATAAAAATCACTCAGATTCATCAAGACTTCAATGCCGCAATTAATACATATGAGAAAATGGAGGTTACGGAAGCCTCGTCCTGTCTGGTTTTATGGGATCAATTTCAGTTGGTGACACCTACCGATGCGGTTGGTGTTCTTGGGGCTGTTAGGGCAGTGCTTACTCGATGTTTGACGGCTGTGGGGGACTGGAGGAGGACTGAGGCTGAATCCCGACAAGATGGAGGTGATGGTGGATAAGGCAATGGAGGCCCCCGTTATTGGCGGGGTCTGCCCTCCATTGGTACCCCAGGTACAGAGTCTGGGAGTGCTCCTCAACGCATAGTTCCACCTGGATGCTCAGATGGAGGCTGTGGCAACGAGTACCATTCGCTAATTACATCTGGTGCAACAGCTTCAGCCGTTTATCTCAGGCTCTGACCTGGCCACCATCATCCATGCTTTCCTAACCTCCAGATTGGACTATTGTAACGTGCTCTACGTGGGGCTACCCATGGTGACGGCTCGGAAACTGCAACTGGTGTAGAATATTTTGGCCCGTCTTCTGTTAGGACTGGGCCGCCGGGAGCATATTACACCAGTGCTCTGCTCTCTGCACTGGCTGCCAGTGGTTTTCTGGGCCCGATTCAAGGTGTTGGTTTTGGCCTATAAAGCCCTAAACGGCCTAGGCCCTACCTATCTGCGGAACCACCTCACTCCCGGGTGCTGGACCAACCCCTGAGGTCATCTGGGGCACCCTACTCGAGGTCCCCCAAGTCTTCCAGTGGGCCATGCAGGGGAGGGCGTTCTCAGTGGTCGCACTATGGCTGTGGAACTCTCTTCCAGTGGCGGCCTGTTTGGCCCCCAGATCTCCCCACTTTTCAGAGAAGTTGTAAGACCTGGCTGTTCCTCCAGGCATTTGACGGGGGACATAGGTGGGGGATGGGTAGGGGTTATTTTTGTCCTCCTTTTAGTTGTTCTTAAATTGTTGCTTTAATGTTTGTTTTGCAAATCGTAAGCTGCACCAAGCTGCCTGTGGCAGGAGAGACGGGGTAGCAGAAGTCTAATAAATAAATAAAATAGGATGAAGACACATAAAAATATTTTAAATTCCCTTTAAAATCCTACCCCAACCA
>QEPC01014204.1:1194655-1237559 GCA_003113815.1 Sphenodon punctatus
AGGCATACGCCGCAGGCCACTGTCAAAGGGCCCTTAGGCATGGCCCTTAGTGGGACTGGGAGGGTTGGGAGGGTACTAGCAGCGGGTAAGGGGTACAGTTGTTTTAGGGTGAGGGGTGGTGGCAGGGGATGGCTTGTTTGTATTGTGTGGGTGAGGGACGAAGGAACTGGGTTAGGGAGGAGGGGGGTTACCCTCCTATGGCAGAGGATGGGGGGGTGGGATGGGGCGAGGGGACTGGGTTAGAGGGGGAGGGACTGTTCCCCTCGGTGTGAAGGAGGAAGGTTTATCCTCCTATGCAAGAGGAGGGTAGGGGGTGTATTAGTGGGTGGGGGGACGGACGGGGGGAGTCCGCAGCTATAGGGGTCGTTGTGGGCCAGGGGAATTATGGTCCTTCTGGGAATTGAATTAGATCTGTGAGGCGGGACAGATGTTATATTCCTGTCCCGTTCACTAACCCCCAGGCAGATGGTGAGATGATCGGGAATCAGAGGGTCCCTGGCCTTCGTTTACTGCTGATAAATGCGAGGTCGGTAGCCAATAAGTCAACTATGGTCCGGGATGATCCGGGACCAGGCGGCCGACCTCGCATGTATTACGGAGACCTGCCTGGATACTGAGTTGGGGCTTATACTGGCCGATCTTGTTCCGGCTGGGTACTCCATACAGCATCAGCTTGGGGGCCAAGGTAACCATTATTTTTAAGGATACATTCTCTGTGAGGAGATTTCCTCTGCAAACTATCATGGGTATAGAGGGCCTTCATCTGGTGTTGGATTTGGCCGGAGACAGAGTAGGGATACTGCTGATCTACCAGGCACCCACCTGTACGGCAGTTTCCCTGCCCGCAGTAACTGAGCTGGTGTCGGAGGTGGTCTTGCGGTCCCCCAGGGCCATAGTCCTGGAGGAACTTCAACATCCATGCCAATGGCAGTCTTGGAGGGGCAGAGCGTGAGCTCATGGCCGCCATGGGCCTGTCTCAAAGAATGGTGGGCCCCACACATGTTGGAGGACATACCCTGGACATGATATTTTGCACAGACCTTGAGGCGGGGGATGCGTTCGTGGGGGAGGGGTCATCAGTGCCCTTGTCATGGACGGATCATTATCTCCTCCGGGTATCCTTGCGCATGTCGGCCCCCGTGAGGGTGCGGAACCAGTTAGGATGGTTTGCCCCTGACGATTTATGAACCTGGAAGGTTCCAGACTGCTCTAGGGGAGGTTTCCTCTGATCTCAATGGCCGCTCACTCGATGACCTTGTGCCCATATGGAATTCCGTGTTGGAGGCCATCGACCAGGTGGCTCCCAGGCATCCGCTCCCGAACCACCAACAACGCAGGTCCCCATGGTATATGGAGGAGCTGTGGCAAGTGAAGCGGGAAGGGAGGCGGTTAGAGCAACGGTGGCGTCACTCGCGTGCTGAAGTTGACAGATTGCGGTATAGAGTCTGCTTGCGTACCTATGCTGTGGCGGTGCGGACAGCAAGGGAAGTCTTCTTTGCTGCCCTCATTGTGTCCACTAAGTCCTGCCCGGCGTAGCTTTTCCAGGTGGTGAGAGGGCTGGTCAGTCTGGCCTCCCTCCGCCTGGACTCAATCAAATGCCCGCTGTGATTTGTTTGTGGAATTTTTTGCTGATAAAATTGCTCAAACCCACCACAGTTTTGTCAAGGCCAGCCGGGAGATATTAGGGGCCATTGCTGACGGGGAGGGAGGGCAGGGTGCTGGACTGCCTTGAGGAGGCTGTGGTGCAGCCCCTGCTCAAGAAGTCATCATTGGACGTTGGTGTCCTGGATCAGCTATCGGCCGGTCTCTAACTTTCCCATTTTAGAGAAGGTTATTGAATGGGTGGTGGCCCGGCAGCTGCAGGAGCATCTGGACCGGATTAATTTTCTCGATCCCTCGCAGTCTGGCTTTCGTCTGGGATATGGCACCGTGACTGCTCTTGTGGCCTCGGAAGACGACCTCTTCCAGGAGTTGGACCGGGGTTGTTCGACCCGGTTAGATCTCTCTGTTGCATTTGATACTTGATCACAAGTTGTTGCTGACTTGGCTGGTGAACCAGACAGGTACTGGCGGGACCGTTCTTGAATGGATTCGCTCTTTCCTGACTGGGAGAACCCAAAGTGTGGTCCAGGTTGATTTTTCATCTTCTCCCCATGGCCTCACGTGTGGAATCCCACAGGGTTCTATTCTGTCCCCTCTCTTGTTCAATGTGTATATGCAGCCCTTGGGGGGAGGTTGTTAGGGAGTTCAGCATACGGTGTCATCAATATGATGATGACACCCAGCTATCTCTCTCTTTTTCATCTGACTCAGGCCTGGCAGTCTTGGTGCTTACCCGGTGTTTGACGAGGGCAAGCTCTCTGAGGTTAAATCCCAACAAGATGGAGGTGATGGTTGTGAGGCTGTCTCTTATACACATCTAGATGTGTATAAGAGACAGCTATGGCTGTGGAACTCTCTTCCAGTGGCGGCCTGTTTGGCCCCAGATCTCCCCACTTTTCAGAGAAGTTGTAAGACCTGGCTGTTCCTCCAGGCATTTGACGGGGGACATAGGTGGGGGATGGGTAGGGGTTATTTTTGTCCTCCTTTTAGTTGTTCTTAAATTGTTGCTTTAATGTTTGTTTTGCAAATCGTAAGCTGCACCAAGCTGCCTGTGGCAGGAGAGACGGGGTAGCAGAAGTCTAATAAATAAATAAAATAGGATGAAGACACATAAAAATATTTTAAATTCCCTTTAAAATCCTACCCCAACCAACCCTAACTACTCGCCAAATGCTTGAACAAAAATGCTTTGCATCGCTTCTGAAACATTAACAGGTTCAGGCTTAGACAAATCTCCAAGGGAAGGGAGTTCCACAACTGTGAAAGTCACCAGGGACTTACTAGCAAGTTGACTTCAGGTACGTCTGAAAATATGTTCAGTAAGATTTTTTTTTAAAACAAAATTTTCTTAAATATAAATATTTATCATCTCCAAAATATTTTCTACTCTGAGAACTCATTAAGTCTACAGTGTTCTGAACAACAGACGGCACTATATGCAAAAGCACAAATCATACTGTTAATGATCTAACTGGCAAGACAACAACGCTACAGGTATTGCATACAAATACTGCATTCCAGACAGGTGTGCTAAATTCAGCTGTTTTTCAACAGGAGGACAACAGAATTTACCACTCAAGTTTTAGAACACTACTTTTGTTTCATAATCAATGTGCCAGAATTTGTCTCTCTCTCTCAACAAAGCAGCAGCAGATAAGATGGATTTAAACTGCAATTAAAACAATGAGAGAATATTCTTCAACAATTTATGTCCTAAAGGTACCAAATACTGTGGGTAAAAACGGATGTGCCAGTGTCCTGCTCGGGCCTGCTTTGTCCCAGGAGCCACCAGCACGTCTGTTGTGGAGCTGCCAGATGCCGGCACGCTTCTGGCCCAGGGAGAGTAGACCGCTAGCGTGGGCTGTATCCTTGCCTGAGCTAAGGGACACCCATGCAGGCCAATACATCTGTGCAGTCCCACCATATCCTCTTAGAGGGAAGGGCAAAAGAGAAGGTTAAATAAATAAATTCCTGCCCTGGGCTGGAGGCCCCCATTGCAGACGCGACCGCCATCTATTAAGCTATCTGCGACATCTTTCTCAAGGATATTTTCTAACACTTTGCACAATGTCGTTTTAAATGTCCCACGATAAGCTTCCAATCATCATCTAGGACAGGGGTGGGGAACCTCAGGCTAAGGAACCAAAAGCAACCCATGGCTAGTTTTTGTGTGACCCCTTTCCAGTTCCAATCCCCAAGCACTGAAACACTGAGCTCAGGGTAAGGGAGCAGAGAGGAGGACATGCACGCAAGGGATAGGGAACAGATCCAGGATCTGGACCCTTCTCTTCCTGAGCGTCTCTCTTAAGCACCCGCGCTCCAAACTTCTATGTGGCCTTCTCAGCTTGTACGGACTCCTGAAGGGGAAAAGCTTCCCAACCCCTGATCTTGCGGATTATTTTTGATGGTTTCTGCCCACGTTTATCTCTTTCATCCCACTCCCAATTCTCTACAAAATTCCTCAAAGCTTATTATATGGATTTCACAAATGTGCCTTTTACTTGTAAATGATAACGTTAAATACATTCACTTCTACACTCACCCACTGTACTACACTGACCCGTGTTCACTGCATATCGGGAGGAGACGGGGCGGGCCCAGGGCTTTCCCAGGCCTTTGGGGTCAGGAGAGCGAGATAAGAGGCCTGCTGCTTGGCAGAGCTAGCGAGACCATCCACCGCTCTGCTATCTGCCTGCCTGCCCTGCTTGCCGCTGCAGGGGCTGGGAGCCCTTTCCTGCGCTCGCCCCTCCTCTAGGAGTTCCAGCTGTCAAGCCTTAGGCCCAGGCCCCAGGTGACACTCTGCCCCTCATCCCCTGTGGGAGGAGAGGGGGGGGGCACGGCTTTCCCAGGCCTTTTGGGCCGGAGGAGGAGAAGAGGCCTGCTGCTCGGCAGAGCCACAGGCATACGCCGCAGGCCACTGTCAAAGGGCCCTTAGGCATGGCCCTTAGTGGGACTGGGAGGGTTGGGAGGGTACTAGCAGCGGGTAAGGGGTACAGTTGTTTTAGGGTGAGGGGTGGTGGCAGGGGATGGCTTGTTTGTNGAAATTCTGCGCTGGGGTAAGCGGGGCAGGAGATTCCGCGGGGGGAGGGGAATTCCACGGGAAATCTGCAATTCGCAGACCCGCGTTTCCCTCGGGGCCCTGGCTATATCCCTCAAATGAGATAAATTGTTGTTAATCATTACCCTTTCTCTGCAGTCTTTGATGACTGTCTGTCAACATGAGTGGCTCCCATGCAAGGCACTGAGAACTAAGCAATATTTCATGAAGCATAATAAGTATTTACTAAAAATGAACATATTTTTCTCTTTTCCTCCTTTGATTTCTAAGATTTTCATCTTAGTAGAAGATGCACTATTCTAGAAAGGGTAGAAGATGGAGAATGATAAGCAAACAGAACTATTGATAAAATTTAAAGCATTCATGTTTGAAAGGTTTTTTTGTTTAAGAAACATTTCAAGATTGTACTTTTAAATTAGCCAGTAAATGTCCTCTCCAAAAAAAGAAACTGGGGAGAGGTTAACCCTGCATGAGCAGAGGCAAAATGCCCAGGTTGTAACTTCAACTCTGTACGCATGTTTGTTAAAGCATTCATTTGGAGGAAGTGTGGAGCAGATGGGCAGGGTCTTCCCAGTCTGTGCCTAAGCCAATGAGGGAGCAAGCTGTGCCCAAAGTGACCAGCCAACCAGGGCTTCCCAGAATGCAATATACTGCTTCTGCTAGTATTTTTGTGTGTTAGGATTAAATTTGTCAGTTACATTGTTCAGTTAACATAACATATGTTTACTTCAGGTTATCGTCATAATTTGTGCCTGAATGCAAATTGATGTGCAGATGGAAATGTAATATCTGAAGTAAATAGAGAGAAGTGGAATTGCATTTTTTTTCTTGCAGTTTCAGTAATTATTTTGTGAAGTAGGGTAATATATTGTGACAGCGTTCCCTCGTGCACCCATTGCCACCTTTGTGAAAGCTCGTTTTATATAGCATACGGGTTTATGAAACGCAAATGGTATGCTGTAAGAATAGAATTGATAAAAATCCTACATTCTAGGAGGAAAAAGCTGAGTTATTTATTTATATTTATATCCCGCCCTAGCCCCTGAGGCTCAAGGCAGCTCACAATAAATACATAAAATAGAAAAATACACATAAAACTGAAAAAAAACACCTGCCCTAGTCCCACCCCAAATCTATCCCTACCCACTAAATGCCTGGCTGAATAAAAAGGCCTCAGAAGACATTCAACTAGGGCTTAGGAAAGGAGTTGCCGAGCTGTGGGGCAGTCACCAAGAATACCTCTCTGTGGGCCAGAACTGGGTCAACGATGGAACCTGCAAGAGGGCACCCTCGGCAGATCTTAAGGGCCACAAAGGAACAGGAGGAGATAAAGGCGGTCCTTCAACTATGTAGGGCTCAAGCCATGTAGCACCGGGTTTTAAAGGTCAATCCTAGCACTAGGTCACTCAACTACGTTCAGAGATAAGGCTGCTGTATAAATCACTATTCATATCTCGGTGACCAATTAAAATAGTCTCCAAAGTAGTAAGGTCTCTAGTTTAATGCTTTGGCTCTCAAAGGCGTTTCTGAAACTTTTAATCTTTTAGGGGCCGATCCAGTACCTGCTTACGCACTGTGAGCAAGGTGCACGCATGCAAATGCAACACAGCGTTTATGCAGCTCTTGCACACAGCCTGTGCATGGCCCTGCGTATGTAGTGCACAAGTGGCACGAACGCCTGTGCAATATTTGCACATGCACACCTTCCTGCCAACGCATCAACAGGTACCCAGTGTGGAAAACGGACATCGCTAACCTTTGCTCCATGTGAATAGTGTTTTCATGGCATAAAAACGTTTTTTTGATGGAATAAAAAAGGTTTATGCAGAAGCTCAAAGAGCAAAATGTTGAAGATCTGTATGAGTGATTTAGACACACAAAGTTCAGGATGTAACAGCAAACATGTAGGAAATTTGGAAGAAGCAAAGTTAAGTCTCGGCTGATTTTCGAAGAACATCCTTTTCTACCTAATGGCTCTCTCAAAAGGATTCTCCCTTTCTCAGAGGGAGGCATTTCTCTCAGATTTGAGGCAACATTTAAGGAGACACCAAGTCCGATCACATTCTCCAGACTTTTCTAGCTTGGAGATACAGTTTAACACTGTACTGACCATGCATTCAAACATGTTTATGGAGAAAGTCAGCTGAGAATACTCACTCGCTTCAGTGTAGCTTCCAAATCTAAGACGTGCTTGTCACTGCCCAATCCAGCACACTCTTCTTCATTGATTCAGCTGAAAAGAGGTAATCTTGTCCTTCTCGGGGAAAGCGGGGCTTTCAGCGTCATCTAACACATGTATTTGAAATTTGTACCCTGCCCTTCCCCTAAGGCTCAGGGGCAGCTTACAAAATAAGATACATTGAAATCCCTTTAGCAACCCCCACCCAACCCTACCTGATAAATTATTTGCCAAAAAGGAAAGTTTCACACTGAATGTGGACTATCCTAACTAAACGGACGGAGGCGGAAGAAGAGGGGACGTAGTACTTTCTCCTTTCCCTGAACAAGCTCTGGAAAATCTTGCTTCTTTGAAACACATTATATTCCCTCTACGGGAGGAGCTCTAGTTCACTGTACATCCTCGTATCAGCTGAGAATCTTTGGGGATTGGTAAGCTCCTTGCTGCTCTGTAGGAGCTCTGGGTTGGACCACGACAGGAAGTGAGCCTGTTGCTAAAGTCAGGGTGTCTTGGATCCTGAAGAGTGTAATAATCCACCCTAGAGCATTTAAAGGGATGAGGTACCCCTCCAATGCGAGGAAGTTGGGAAAGGGGGGATTTACTCTGCCTCTGAGGTGGTTATGTTCTTCCACTGAGGCCAGCACTGGGCTGCTACCACTACTCATGGCTAGGACTGAGCATCAAAGTTGTGGCCTTGTTCCACCAGCTTTTTCTTGTCTGGGCAGGAAATCGGGCCCTTGAATGTTCCTTCCCAATCCTGGAGACCCTCTGGAGTGATCTCTCTCACGCCTCCATCTCCAGAGCAGTTGCTGGGGTAGTGGCAGAGTCTTGCTGGGTCTGAAGGCAGAGTAGAGAAAAAGGTCTCAGAAGACCCTTCTTCTGCACCCCAAGGTGGCATGGTCTCCCCGTTTCAGATGCAGGATTAGCTCCCCAAAGTTAGGAGAGTTTTCCTCTCTCTCCTCCGTATGCGCCTTTAATGTTTCCCTTAGGCAAATCTCCAAATGTCCCTATTTTGGGTGCTGAATCTCACCAATCCTCTTTTCAGGGGACACAGAAGAGGTAAAAAAAAAAAAAAAGGCCACTATTCAAGCCTAAGGGGCCCAATTCCTGGTTTCCTCTCAGGAAAAGCACCAAGGAGAAAACAAGGCTATGATAGTTCGTCATTCCAAGTGTGATAAGATCTTCTCCCTTTTACCCCTCTTTATACCCTTGGAATGTGTGGCAGGGGGGGGGGGGGGGGAAGAGAGAAGAAACATGGGCATCTGGCTGTTTGTAATATTGGAAGGTATTCTCTTAAACTAGTCTACTATTTTTTATGATGCTGTGGTATGGTTATATTTTTTATGATGCTGTGGCCTAGTAAATTATATATTTTTTTTAAATACTACACAAATTTAATGGGGCTCCACTCACAGTGATGAACCCCATGCCCACTTAGGGGGCACAGAGTTACCTGGAGCTCCGGTGAAGTGACAGTTCCCTCTGTATTTTGAGGCTTCCAGTTGGTATCTGCCTCCTGCTGGCTGAGGAGGGAAGGGTCCCAGCATTAAGACTACTATTCTGGGAGCTGTGTAGAGAAAGTACTATTTTAATGTCCCAGTAGTATGAAAGATACAATGAGGGATGTATAAACAAAAGAGGGGGAAAACTAACATTTCAGTCACATCCAGTAATCTCAACTAACCTAGATGTTTTGATGCCACACAACGCTATTTGGGGCATCAGGAAGAGGTTAATTCTATCCATAAAGTTTAAGTCGGATATCAACTTCTTGTAGTTCATTTTAATTGTGTTGACTTGACCTCCTGCTCAGTGTTCTTACACAGTTTGCTGATTTTGTACCGTTTACAAAGTTCCGTGGATCATTGATGTTTGTCACTCTCACCCAAGACTCCAGAGGCCCGGTGTAGGTGACCTCTCATTTATTAGAGTGCAAAGCATGGAAGAGTACATACGAGCTCTGGAAGTTAATAAGGCAGAAGCGTATTTAAAGAGCACACTGAACCGAGGAGGAGCATTTTAATTCCCCCTTTAAAAAGAGAACATTAAAACAGACAAGCACGGTATTCTGCGTGACCTTACACCTTCTTTAAAACCATTTAAAAAACAATTATAAGTTCAAGCTAACTTGCTTTATAGCTTAACGCAGCAAGTAAATTCTATGCATTGTTTACATATGGTACTCATAGTTACCAACAGACTCAGACAAGGAATAGGATAGGCAAGTCATTTGTTCATTCATTAAAGAAGCTACAGCAAAGAATTAAAATGGACGTAGGTCAGACGTCTGCAGTAGAAACAGTATCTCCTGACCAAAAAAAAAAAAAGTCTGTAGGCAGATCTGGACCCCATGTATCTGAAAGCCCCCTCCCCTATCCTCCATCAGAATTCCTGCAGTCAGCTGGGAGTGCCCTCTTGTTGGTACTATCCGCTTGCCAAGTTCATACAGCAAAAGGAGCCCAAAGGCATTCTCGGTTGCTGCCTCTTGCCCTGGAGGGCTTGTCAAAAGTCCAAGCATTTTCTGGAGACAAAGCAAGACTTCTTTTTGGCCAAACATTTGGTTAAGAGAGTAAGATGGGTGTATAAGTTGTAAGCCAGCCTGAGCTTTAAGGGAAGGGCAGGAAAGAAGTTTAAATGTTCACTAGATTATCTTGGTTCTCAGTAATCTAATTATCAAGGTCATTTCATAGCTAGGTTTTAAAAAGTGGGGAGAAGGACTTAAGATCATACACAAGAGAACTCATTCTTCAGATACATCAAGACAGCAGGCTCTTAGGGCTGAATTATGCAGAACACTGCAAACAAGCAGTCCTGTGGTGGGGCTTCAAACCAATGTCAAGAACTCGGCAACTCGTACCAACAGCCAACTTCATTTGGGTCAAGACAAATGGGAACCACACACCAGCTCAAAACATACCCAGTGTGGAGAGAAAAAAAAAAGGAATTACTGTCCTCCCAGACAGACACATCTGGCATTTGATACTAGCAGTAAAACCACTTGCTATCCTGGGTATGCCTCCCCCACACCGAGCCTCCTACATTTGGGCCCATTTTGGCAAGAAAGAGATGCTGATTGACTGTCTGAAGCAGCGTGTGCACATTTCACTGGAAGCCGGTAGGGAGTAAGTAAGGGGAAGAGACTAGTCACAGACCTGCTGTAGAGAATGGTTCTCAAGCTGGGGCATAGGAGATTTTGGACAACCTCCTAGACACTTCACCTTCTGCCTCTCAGCCAACACCCCACAATCTTAGGCAAGGAATTCCAAGGTGAGAAAATGGCAGGGCAAGGGAATGGCGCCTCTGATGCTCAGTATGGTTTCGCTCTCAAGACAGCGTCGGGTTGTAGTTGCAGCATTAGCCAAAAGCTCAATGTCCCTCATTTCAACGGTTGAAAGTAGGGCTGCACTGGTTAAATAAATTTTTTTTTAAGTATTTCTGAGTATCGGCTCAGAGTGTTCAGCCAGTCCTTAGTAAATCTGCTGAAGAGTCAATACTTTGTAAAATACTCAGATAAAAAATTCTCGCTATTTGGTTTTATTTTACTGAGTACCAAGTTTCCTTATATAGGACCAGGAAAAGCCTTGTATATTGCCAATCCAAAAAGATTTACCTAAGTAGTGGACCAAGCCCTTGGTTGATTCCTCAGTAAAACAGAGTTGAATACTGTCAGGACCGCTGCCCGTAGGAGGGCTCGCCCTCAGGGGAATCCCCCTCGGCAGCGGCAGGAACAGGTTGAGGTTCCCCCGCCCTCACCACCTTCAGGGCTGCAGGCTCCGGGGTGCTCGGCAGGGCCGCCAAGTCAGGGCTTCAGCCGGCGGCCACACCCCTGATGTCAGGCCACGCTGTGGGACTTCCCCTACCCCTGCTGCAGCGCTCGGAGTGCCTGAGAGCACGCATGGGGGCGGGGCCTGGGGCTTAAGAACCAGCGCCTCCGAGGCAGCGGCGCTGGTGATTTCTGAGAGACCGGCCTCCCACCTGAACTGTGATTGTTGCTCTGCTGTGGAAACGCCTGGCTATAGTATTGTGTAATTGAACCTACCTTCCTTGGAACCTGAACAACGTCTGAGTGCGAAGGATTAACTTGCCTGAAGTGTGTATTCCCTTGTTTACCCTTCCCCCTCCCCTGGGCTACCATTTCCTTCCCTGCATGAGTTTCCCCTTCTTCCCTTCCCCTGTGGGGTTCCCTTCCCTACTCCCGGCACAATACCTCACATTACCCCTTACCCTCTTCCTTACCCCAAGTGCGTGTTGTCAGAACGGTTGGGGCAGACCTTGGCTTCCCGGTATTTACCACTCCCTAGGATGATAGGGGTCTGTTCTCCTTAATTAGAGGTGAAGACCCACACACTATCCTGACGGGCATTCTTCGTGTAGGGCGCGTGCCCCCCTTCCTGGGAATTAGCCTTGGTAGCGTGTGGATCACTGTGCTTGCTTCCCTAACTCCCCCCCACCCCGGTCACAAATACAGAGATATTCGGTAAAGACCAAGTAATTTTGAATACCGAGTTTTCGCACTTAAGTCAAACAGTATGGCCCTAACCTCCCTGGACTTCTGATTAGGCTACACTTTTGCCAGGAAGATTTGCAATGCTTGCACTCATTAGCCCAGGGTTCATCATCTCCTTCCTCCAAGGCCAAATATTTTATTAGTCTGGCAGAATCAGTTTTTTAAAAAACCTACCCAAATACAGATAAAATTGAGGCAGGAGTAGGGAGCGTGGCACTTCGCTCTTACAGGAAGAAGGGAAAGCCGTGATTCTCTGCTCTGCTGACCTAATGAAAGCAACCCCTGCTGCCATTTACCTCTTTTTCCTCTCCACCCTTCTTACTCTAAAACTTCTAAGTAAATACGCACAAGGCAACACTCTTGGTAAGATCTGCTAGCTTAAAGTTTTAAACCAATCTATTCTAGGGTCTGACATTTTACAAGACTTTGGAAGTCTTTCTGCTGGAAAGACATACTTAAAAGCTAGAAAATTCACCACCACCCTGCCCCATCAAAGAACAGCCTCCTTCAATATAAATTAAGTCTACCATCGACTTTTAGGCAGATATACTTGATCTGTGCACTGCTTCAAGACAATGCTGGATATCACAGAAAGCCTTAAGACAAGCAAGGTGGACAGGTATCACTTAACTTGAAGAGGGGTTGAAATAACTAATTCTATGCAATCATGAAAATGCTTCATAACCCCTTAATACAGCTGTATGCAAATACAAAGCATTACCAGGAGATTACACTAAAGAGGCTTTCAGGTCAAAGGAGGACTTCTTACCTAGAAGACGGACCTTTTTAGATTAAGTGTTTGCCTCTTTCAGTATGTAACTATGTAAACATTCTTTAAGTATTTAACTACTGAGGATTCCATAAGCTTTGCAAACATTTCTTGGAGATATAACAAAGACGAGTATTCCTCAGGAATGCAGTTAACGTGTTAAACAACATTTCAATTTCTGGCCTACCTAGCAAACAATTTTGCAAAACTCATCCTAAATCTCAAAATGACTTAATCTAGGAGTAGTCCTATTAATTGTAAAGGGGCTATATGTCAGATTAAGTGGTTTGGGGCTTGCATCAATTCTCCGTGAAGTTACATGCTGAATATGCAAGACGTACATCTGCAACTTAGGTCTCCTCTAGCACCGTGTGTTTTATGCACTTTAAATGGAATGAATGCATGCAATCACTCTTGTTTTTATTACACTTCGGCAAGAGCTGAAGTAAAGGTTAGCCTTCTATTTCCGTAAGTCAAAAAACTAACTTCCCAACATACATGCAGTGGCTTAAACATTTCTGCCTTAAGTCTAGTTGGCTGGCTTCTACATCCTTGCTGGAACAGCTTTATGTAGAGACGTCTTAAGCTGTCAATTCTCCCAAGGGAATGACACTGCTTGAACTGCTTTGTGGACTGATGTCTCACTCAGCAAGCAGATAACGGTTAGCTCTCCTCGCAACCAAAACCCTGCTAAGGACACAAAATGGATCTTTTTTAAAATAAAAAATGAGAAATATTGCCTGCAAAGCAATTTTTGCAAAGTGTCCAGAGGCACTTTAAGAGACATTCAAAATAATCACTTGCTTCCAATATTAGCGTTCAGATAGAAGACTAGTTTACTTACTGCCAGCACTTTGGAGTCTTCCAGTAGTTCCAAATAAGGTCACTAACACACACTAGCAGCTGAAGAGCAGAATGTTCAAGGCTAACGGTACGCAGAGACTTTATACTTCATTATGCTCAAACGGTATTAAAAACATGTCTTTGTTAGTCTCTACTTTTATCTGGTAACAGTGCTTCATAACCCATGCATGTTAGAAGAAATTAAAAATGTTTCAATCCTTAAAATGTGCGAGTTTTCCATCTAAAAAGAAAGGGATTACTGTGCTGGTTGTAAACCTAGGAGATTGAAACAGATGCTATCTTTTATTAGACCAACCTCTGTTGGCATGAGCATTCAAACTTTTGGGCCACACAGGGCCCTTCAAGCATCTAAAAAGCCAGTACTACAGACTTAGAGAGACTACGTGCATACGTGGTAGCAATCGTTTTTAGGGAAAGGGCAGTAGGGAGGACAACATTAGTATTTCAATTAGATACAATGTGTGGAAACAGTCAAATAATCAAATGCAAACTAGGTATATACAGAATAGGTAGGACGAGAAGTAATTAACATATCAAGATATTTAATACATGACCTATTGTTCTATCACCTATTGTTTCTGTGTTTCCTACACCAATATATGAAATGAAATAATTTATTGCAGTTTGGCAGTCTGCCATTTGCATTACAAACACAAATCATAAAATCTAATTATATATTCTATCCAGTTTCAGCACACCAATATATAATCTTACAGCTGTACTTAAAGTGTCTGGCACATCTCTTTACCCCCACCTCCCATCTTGTTCTATCCACTTCCGCTTATTCCATGACCTCTCATATATACCCACGCCACATTTGCCCATTTTATATATTTCTACTGGCTACACTACGTGCCTGAGGAAGGGCTCTGTGTGGCCCAAAAGCTTGCTTATTTCCAACAACAAGTTGGTCCAATAAAAAGATATCATTCAAACTACTTTGGTCTCTGTCACTTGGGACCAACCCGGCAACCACATTTCCCTTTTTAGGGAAGGTTATTGAACGGGTGGTTGCCCGACAGCTCCAGAATCGCCTCAATGCAATCGGATTCCTGGACCCATTTGGTTCAGGCTTTGATCCTGGTGTGGTATGGAGACTGCACTTGTGGTCTTGGTCGATGATCTGCACCTTGAGTTGAACAGGGGAAATTCTATCGTGTTGATCTTGTTAGATCTTTCAGTGGCCTTTGATACAGTGGATCATGAGATGTTATGACTGCGGAAGCTGACTGGGGAGTGCAGGACCACTCTTGGGTGGGTTTATTCCTTCCCGTAAGGAAGGTTCCAGGAGGTGGTGATGGGCGATTATGCGGATCATCCCCTCAGGACCTCCCCTGTGGAGTCCTGCAGGGTTTTATTCCACCTCCCCTCTTGTTCAATGCATATGAGGCCACTGGGCAAGGTAATTTGGAGAGGTTATCAATATGCTGACACTAAGCTCTACCCCTTTCCTCTGACCAAGCTCCCACAGTATCAGTGCCTACCCAGCACCTGGCTTTTGTTGGGAACTGGAGGAGAGTTAGCCGAGTGAAGATGAATCCAGACAAGACTGAAGTGATAGTGGTTGGCAGACCTTCCAACTTGGAGGGCATTAGGACTCTTGTTACTAATGGAGTTCAATCCCCACTGGTTAAGGAGGTCTACAGCCTTCAAGTGCTTTTGGATCCCTTGCTGCACCTGTAGTATCAGGTTACAGCAGCAGTCAGGAGCACTTTTCACCAACTCCATCTAGTGAGGAGGCTGCAGTCTTCTCTCCCCAAGTTGGATTTGGCTGCCCGCCCAATCAAGGGGAACCCCCTCAGAGTGTAGGGGGAACCCCACAGCCATGTAACATTATGCCCAGGAGCAGGGCTAGTAACGTACGCCACCCCGGTACAGGACACGGCCCCTGCCTCATTTCCACGGCAGTCAGCGCGCTTGCGTGAGCTCCAGCAGACAGGGATATAAGCAGCTCCATGCCACATGGGCCTTGCCCGTGATCAGAGCCTTGTGCCCGAGAGACTGCCCTCTCCCCCCCCCTTTGTTGGCTGTGATTCCTGCAATTGCGATTGTGTCTGTGCCCTCTTTGTGACTCCTCGTGGTTGTGCTTCGTGTGACTGCGGTGAGTAAGTAGGGGTGACTGCAGGGAGAGAAGACTGTAGGACCCCCCAGCCCCAGTGCACGCTCCCCGAGTCCCTCCTGTGTGAGCGCCCTCTCCTAGTCCCCGATCCTGTGGGGTCTCACCTCGGCTGCTTGCATCTCCCGGTTATGGTCCCTAGGCCCTTGTGTGCATGCGTTTGGCAGCAACCTAAGGCCTTCCGCTCCATTTCACCATCCTATGATGATCCAGGCTGAGGGTTCTTAACTCCGAAGGCCATTCAAGATCCTGAGGGCTTTAGTTCCACACCAGGTCTGGTTGTCTGCAGCGAGTGGGGGTGCGCAAGATGGGCCTATCCATCCCGTCTCTACCCTCTCCTCCCCTACCTCTGCCTCTGCCTCACAGTATCACCAGCTAAACCATTTCCCCATTTCCAGACTCCCCTACCCCTTTTTGTTCACGTTATGGATCAAGTAACGGCCAAAGTAAAAGGAGTTGGCCGAGGTAATACAAGCCCTAGCCATGGAAGTTAGGGTTCTTAAAGGTCAGAGTAAGGAGGCAGCGTCTCTCCCCGCTTCACCGGTCACGGTGGTGGCCTGTGTGCCCCATGAACCAAAAGGGCCCACCATTGCTAAATATGCAGGGGACCGATGCCTGTTTCAGGGGTTTGGGGCCTTGTGCAAATTAACATTTACAATACAGGCCAAAACCTATTCCACAGATGACTTAAAAGTCGCCTTCATTATAGGGTTATTGGAGGGTATGGCACTGTCTTGGCCCACTGCCCACCTGACAGCAAAAGCCCTTTGTTACAAAACTATGCAGGATTTATCCGTGCTTTCACATCTCTCTTCGATTATTCCCATCAGGAGAGGGACACAGAGAAGGCCATCGTTACCTTGAAGCAAGGGACAAGACCCCTTCTAGAGTATGTGACCCAGTTTCAGCAGTTAACGGTTGAATTAAAATGGCCTGATCCCTTGCTGCGCATCATGTTCCAACAGCTGTCCTATGTGGCTTTGCCGGCCACCTGGGGAAAGCTCGGAACTCTTGTCTTGCAGATAAGGGAATGGTTAGAGGAGAGGAGGAAGGAACGATGACTTGAACCAACTCGGGTGCCCACGCGCAAAGTCCTATCTCCTTTCCCCTGCATGACCAAGTTAAGTACGATGGAAGGCACCGATCCTATGCAATTGGGCACGTCCGGAAGGTCCCTCTCGGCTACAGAACAAGAGCACCTCTGAGTCCCTAGTTTATGCTTCTGTTGCGGACAGCCATCGCATTTTGCCCACAATTGCCCAATGACATCATCCATGACCCGTGAGTGAGGAAAAGAGCCATGCCCCGGGAATTATAGATGGTCTTCCAGGGGAACAGATAAGACCCGTTAGCAAATTACAAGCCTCAGGTCAGTAGCACCCCTCCAGCACACACCATGTGTGTGTTTCCCTGATGATCCGCATAGGGTCGATCCAAAGCCACATTACCTGGGCATTGGTAAACTCCGGAGCGTCAGGGAATTTCATGGATCAGGGATTTCTCCAGGCACATGCCATCCCTAGCACTAGTCGCTCCCCGCCGGAACAAGTACACTATCGATGGGTCCCCCTTGGTTTCAGGTCCCATAACCTTGCAGACGATGTTCCAAGTGTCCATTGGGCCGCATACGGAGCGCATGTGCTTTGACATCGTTACCATACCCATGTTCCCTATCGTTTTAGGGATGCCTTGGCTTCACTGCCATAACCCCACTATTAATTGGAAGACTAAAACGGTTTTGTTTCAATCCTCATGGTGCGCTATGCATTGCAACGTCTTCAAGCCCCAACAGGTTTTGTCCATGGTGAAGGGATTGAGAACCCTCGATATTCCCTACCGGTATGCAGACTACCACGATGTCTTTGACGAAAAAGAAGCTGCTGTTTTACCTCCTCATAGAGCCTATGATTGTCCTATAGAACTGCTACCAGGGACTGATCCATCCTATGGGCGCATGTACGCACTTTCAGAACCCGAACTGCAAACCCTGAAGGAATATATCGACAACAGCTTATACAAAGGATTCATTCGACATTCCACGCCCCCTGCCGGGGCACCCCTATTCTTTATCCCTAAGAAGAATGGGGGGTTGCACCCCTGTATAGACTATCAAGGATTAAATGCAATTACCATCAAGAACAGATACCCTCTCCCGTGGATTCCTGAGTTATTGGATAGGATGTGAGGAGCGAAGATTTTCACTAAACTAGATGTCTGCGGACCTATAATCTTCTACGTGAACGTCAAGGAGACGAATGGAAGACCGCTTTCCGGACCAGGTATGTCCATTTTGAATAACTGGTGATGCCTTTTGACCTGGCTAACGATCCCGTGGCCTTCCAGCATCTCGTCAATGACGTATTTCAAGACATTCTGGACCAGTATATGGTTGCCTATTTGGATGATATCCTAATCTTCTCCGCTACGGAGGCTGAACACACAAGGCACGTGCGTACTGTTTTGCAGAGATTACGGCAGCATCGCCTGTTTTGTAAGATAGAGAAATGCGCATTTCACGTTACTACTACTGACTCTCTCGGCTTTGTTATTTCTCCCCAGGGAGTAGAAATGGACAGCAAAAAAAGAGACACCATTCTTGCATGGGTACCCCCGCCCTCCGTAAAAGCCTTACAGTGGTTTCTTGGCACCACAAATTATTATCGCCAGTATATTCCCAGGACACCAATGTCCAATGGACACCAACGTTGGTGTCCTGGCCAGTAGGATGAGCCACCCCAGGGGTTGTGGAGCATTGCAACTGTGGTAAAGGCATACTCTAATCGAACAGGAGAGGGACTGCATCGATGGCCTGGAGCCCCTATGACCCAGATCAGACTGAATGGACAAGGAATCCATAAATTCCTGTTCTATTGCATCAGCTGCACCAAGACTTTTAAGGAGCATGAACCTCTGTCCGTGGACCACCTCTTCCCCCCGGAGGAGTGAGGTAGAGGAAAGAAGGTTAGCAGGGAGATAATTTGATTTTGCACAGGAAACTCAGAGACCATCTTTGGAAGGAATTTTATTTATTTATTTAATAGATTTATACTCCACCCCTCCTACTAAAGCAGCCCGAGGCAGACCACCAAGGGTGGCCAAAAGAATTACCTTCTCATTGTAGAACCAGCTTTAGGGGGCCTTCAGGAGGAAGGCCCACAAACCACCTTCTTAGACAAATATGTCAATGATAACCACAGCTATTACCCCAAGGCCTCCTGCGCACAAGGGTCTGGAGAATCGCATTTGGGTCCCAGCTCAGAAATGGCTTCCTTATTGATAACACCTGGATTGCCTCTCTAATAGAGCAGGCAACTAGGAAACAGGAAGTCTCCATTTGCTGGGCCCCAGAAGGCAGCGAGTGCTGCCAGAGGAATCCAAGTGACAGCACTGCTGCACCCCCAATGGAGACCATCTAATCCCATGATGGCAAGTACTGTTGCCCCTGCCAGGGGAAACCCACCTTCTGCCCATTTTGAAGACCACCACCACTTGGTGTAGGAGTAACAGACCCTTTTAAAGGGCTTTCCAACTTGCATGCTAGGCAAAGATAACTCCTGTCCTCTATGGGGAACAGTGAAGCCTCCAAACTGCCAGATACAGGGAGGATAGGTTGGGCTGCCACTATGCCTCATCGTGCTGGGTCAGAAGGTCTGGTGCCCCTGACAGCAGGCATCCAGGTGTATGCCCAAGTTCCCTAATCTCAGGGTACCAGTACTCCCTTGGCCAATCTGAGGCTATCAGAAGCGAGATGCCCCTGAGGTCCCAGAACTGTTTGGGTGGCAAGGAATGAGATAAATCACTGGGACAGCCATCTCTGTGGCCAAGGGGTCACAATGCATTCCCTCTGTGAACCCCAACCCCATCTCAGTAGAGAGATGGGTAGTTTGGCATTGTGCTCTGAAACATTGCTAGAGGTACCCCATCAGCATCCTATGGAGCAAAACAACTGCCTCGATGCCAATTCATAGCACCCCATTCTGCTGAGGTATTATGCCTCACCATTGTCTTGGTCAGTCAGGTGGGCTGCTACAAGCAGCACTCTGCTGGCTAGCAACCATTCCCTAAGGTTGCATGCCTCTTTCCTAAGCAAGAGTGATCTGGCTCCTCCCATGAGTTTGTGCAGAGGAAAACAGGGCACCTCTGTACTGGAGGCCCAAATGCCTCAGAGCCAACCACTTGGCCCGTAGCCAGAGGACATTAATAGGTTAGCTAGTACCCTTGGAAGCATTACCCATGGATAAGCCAGGGGCAAGTTGACACCACTGCAAGGGCCTGAGTCCCAGCTGGGCCAGTGGAGTCGTGAATGTTGTTCATGCCCTAAGTCCCAAGATCCTAGAAAACAAGATAAGACTGGTATGCGGTTGCTTATACTCTGAAACATCTGTGCAGAATTGCCTAGAACCTGTCCTCAGCAGTAAAGGTTCATAGCTTGGCTATAATCTAGGGAAGCCTCTCAATAAAGCGAGTGGCCCAACTGGGAATAAAGAACACTTGTCCTAGTTACTGACAATCCTGAGATTGGAAAGGTGATGGCATGTCTCCTCCATATGCCCCTCAAATGCATGTCATGACTGAGCCCTAAATCTAGATACAGGTACACTAAGAGGCCCTGCAGATAAAAGGATGCCCCACTGGGGCCAGACACATTGTAAAACAACGGTGGAGCAGTGGAAAGCCCAAAATAACCCGATAATGGATTCCATCCAACATGAAGCAGAGGGTGAAGAGAAATATGAAGGCACACATTCTTCAGATCCAAGGTGGCAAGGAAAACACCTGCTCAATAGGGATGGGATAATCGGAGACTAGGTTACCCGGCAAAACAATATAGTTTAACCGGTTTATTTAAGGCTCTCAGATCCAGGAGTCCTGTACCTTCCTCGACACCAGGAAGTAAGGGGGGGGGGGGAAGAAGAGGGGGAAGCTCAGATATCCCAGGGTCCCCATCTCCATGGCTCCCTTGGCCCACAAGGGCTGGATCTTGTCATGCAGTACAGCAAACACCTCCCTGTTTTGTGGAACTCATATGCACCACTTGATGCCCAGAACTTTTTTTTTTTTTTTT
Organism: Sphenodon punctatus; assembly: GCA_003113815.1. NCBI lineage: Eukaryota > Metazoa > Chordata > Lepidosauria > Sphenodontia > Sphenodontidae > Sphenodon > Sphenodon punctatus. The sequence continues at coordinate 1,214,816 of QEPC01014204.1, forward strand.
TTTTTTACTGGGGGGGGGGGGGAAGAAGCCATGAGCAAGTGCGTCCACTAATTTCATAGGTCAGCTAGCTGTTAGCAATGTACTTGGTTAAGCGGAGGGCAGCATAGAACCTAGGACCCCTTGGCACAGCAGCTGAGCCACACCAGAATGCTTTTAAAAAAAAAAAAAAAAAAGGCTAACTGGATTCCATAACCCTTCTGATGAGGGAGGCGGGGGGGGGGGGGGGGGGGGGGGGCACATAGTGCTCCATCACAACCATGGCAATCCAGAAGTTAGGGGCCAGATGAGACACTAGGAACCGCTGTTTCAAAGAGGTTGTAGGACTCCCTTGTGCTGGTTTCCCGCAAGGGAAACCCTTCCATGCCTAGTCTTGGAACGAGCAGATTTGATTTTATTTTTTTATTTTTTGGGGGGGCTGGGGGGGAGACTATGCCTAGGTCCAGATTTCTGGGGCCAGCCTCTTCTGCACCATTAAGCTTCAACAGTACCAGCACAGTACTAATCAACGCTTGCTTGACAGGGCCTCTGGGCTGCTCAAGACCCTCATCTCCAGCAGAGAGCCTTCCCAACGTGATGTGTGGCAAGATACATAGGGATCGAGGCCCATGGTGCACATGTTCCAACAGCCTACAGCCTCCCTGTAGCCCCATAAATTCTACTGTCCTTTTCAGCACACACACACACGGAGATGGTGCCTTGTAGAATTGAGCCCAATAGCACCTCCCAAGCAGGGTACTGCTCAGAGCAGGTAAAGCCCAGGACCACCCTTGGTGCACCTCCTGGTCTCTTGGTACCAGGACCTATTCTTATTAGCTAGACAAAAAAACAACTTTGGTTTAAGAAGCTTTGGTAAGGCGGCATTACAAATTATATTCAAATGTTGACAGTAAATTGTATGATAAGGCAACTTTATTAAATATCAGACCAATCTAGACGTTTTTCTTTTCTTATTCATTAATTTTAAAAAAATGACTGAAATTAAGCTGCATATGTGTGGCATGGTGACTGAATACTTCTACACAATGAGGAATGTACAGAGTTTAATTTCAGTTGTCATAATTTTTTTATTAGTGAAGAAAAGAAAAAAGTATAGATTGGTCCAGTATTTAATAAAGTTGCCTCAACATACAATATATGGTCATGTTAATGTTTGAGTATAATTTGTAATGCTGCCTTAAGCTTCTTAAACCAAAAGGTTTTTTTGTCTAGGTAATTTGCTTTTCTTTTGAAACTTAATAGTTTTGTTAATGCATAAGCTGGCCCAGGACACAACACTACTGCAGGTGCACACAGGCGCTCACTCGTCGCCCCACACAGAGCAACCTGGTTTTTTGCAGGTTTCTCTGTGCAGGGGTGATGGGTGGAGGCGCGTGTTACACAGGCACGCAGAAGTGACTGCTTTCAAGCAAGATACACCCACCCATACCACTGTGTGGGTGTGTCTAAGAGGTCACACATGCTCTCACCACATATTAACTGATCTCTCTCTCTCACACACACACACACACACACACACTCCTTCAAATGAATCATTCACACACACACACCAGACCAGGGGTGTAGCTAGGGTGCAATGGGACCTTGGCTAAGCAGTCAAGATGCACCCCCCCTCCCCCCCATGTCCCACCAGCAGGCCTAGGGGTGCCGCCCGGCTTGGTGGGCCTGGAGGCACTGCTATCAAACACACAGCCAGCCTATTAAGCACATTATGCCATGAAAAGACAACATAACTAGTTCAGTTGTGCCCCCATAATCAATTCATGCTGCCCCCACCCCACAACCAGTTCATTTAAACCCCCACCTACCATAATCAATTCATGGTGCCCCCCACCCATAAAGATTTCATTTGTACCCCCAGGGCAGCGTGAATTGATTATATGGGGGCACAAATTAACTGATTATGGGGTGGGGGTTTAAAGACAGTATTCCTGTTAGCAATAACTTCATTAAGAGTTAGTGAATAGCCATAATAATCTCAGAACCATATTTGCAGATTTTCCAAGATAGAATAGAATGCTTTACATTCTAAATTCCTACTTAAGATAGCGTAAGACAGTTCTGAGAATGTGACCCTTTTTACACAGGCCTCTCCCACCCATGACAGGGATTCTGCGTGTTCACGGGTGGGGAAGCCTTGTGTGAATGATGCGGCGTGCATGCGTGCAGTGAGTGGGGTGCATGCAAGTGCCCGCCTAACACGCATCCCCACTCACCCCCCATCTCGCCCCCATGCACAGAGCAACAGGGGGAAAACGGCAGTGGGCTTGTTCTTCAGTTGAGTCTGCGGTGAACCTCTGCAGATACTGCACTTTTTCTGGAATCTTTGCAGCACATACCATGAAGCACCGAAAGCCTTTCATCAAGGCCATGCAGCGTAGTGCTACACAACTGACTCCCGTGGAAAAGGGAAGAAAAGAACCAACAGGGCTATTTATACGTCAAGGAGAAGTGATGTCAGAGAAAAGAGTGCTTGCTACACTTCAGTTTATGTGCTAGATGGCATCAAATACTTCTACTGGGACTTGGCAAGAGGATAAAGAAATAAAGTTAGCATTAGTAATTTCTTGTCAACCCTTTCCTTCAGAGACCGCCAAGAAAGAAGTGCTTGGACTGGATACCACTCTTGGTCTCTCTCTTCTAAGAGGGACAGTAGGACTCGTCACTCAAAAAGGGACTGTCCTTCATAAATAACTCATGGTGTTGACCATGGAGGAGGGCATTCACGGTAGGTGCTCCATGGCTGTGGAACTCCCTCCCGTTGGAGGTCCACCTGGCTGTAGACCTCTCCTCTTTCCACCAAGGGTGTAAAACCTGGGTGTTCTGCTGGGCCTTTGCCAAGGGAGACAGGATAGGTTGGTTGGGTTATTTTAATGTGGGGTTAAATGTTGACTTAATATTGTGTGTTTTAAAATGCTGTTAGGCACCCCAAGATGCTTGTGCCGAAGGGAGCAGCATATAAATCCAAGGAAATAAATTAAATAAATAAATCTGGACCAGAGAGTACCCGTTGTCTCAGCAAACCACAAGAGGTGGGGAATGTGGTATCCATGTAATTATTATGGTTGACAGTTAGTGACAGGGTGGCTTTAGGCTGTACAGTGTGTTATGATTGTGGCCCCAATGAGCCACACCACTCCAGCCACTCTCCACTATCAAGTGCAGGCCTATTTACAGTGCAAAAAGCCGAAACTTACTGAAATCCCAAATACTTCCCACTAAGGTGCAACAGGCCAGTCTCTGGGCATTTCATCCTTTACTTTCACCAAACTCTTCCCAAGCCAGCCTCCAACTACAGAGCTCCTTCTCCAGCCCCCACCAGACAGACTGACCGACCTTCTAGCAGAGCTTTCTGCACCATATATCCTCAGAAGGGGTGTGGCCTGTGGAAGCAGTCAACTCTCTTAAAGGGACAGTCACTCCAACTATTCAGGAGGGATATACCCTGGCCAGGATTTACCCAGGCCCTAATTCTGAAGCTGCCTGTCACACAGCTGCTTTGTACTCTTTTCCCTGCACACTGCGACCTAGTGGTAGATTGTTAGAATGGTAGTTTGCCCCTGTGAATGTTCACAGACCAGGAGCTCAATGAAGTTGTTGTGCAAGTGTTTCAGCACGGAAGCAGTGTGTCCAAGTGTCAGATTGGTAAGTCATCAGTGGTTATGCACTGTATGTTGAGCACTAAGTTATGATTGACATGTCAATGTACAGAAGCTGGGACTTCGATCTGTCCAAGAGCACAAATCTGTTGTCGGAAAACAAATTAAGGGACCTCATGGTTAGAAAAATCAGAGACTTCAGATCCCTGGAAGGACATGGTGTCTTGAGTTTGTATTCTTGCAACAACGAACACAAATTAAGACCATGCATTTAACCCAGTATAGGTAAGCCTCGAGACTGCCAATCATCATCCAGAGATGGAGTTTGGGGTCAAGGAGAAAGGTCATTGTGTGTAGAAATCTCACTTTCTGCTCCTGGAGAGCTGAGCAGGGTCACGCCCAAGACATTTTAGTTGATATTGGTCTCAAGTTAATTGAAATTTCAAGTTTGTTGTATACAGAGCCAATCCTTAGATTTACAGACTTTTGAAATCTGGAGCTCCAAGATTCCCAACTCTCTGATTAGTGAAAAGCCAGAGAGGTCACTGGAAGCATTTGAACTAGCAAGCAGCAGCTCCACCAGCTGAAAAGCAGCAAGGGATCAACATTAACCCAGCATTTCTTCAAGTCCTCCAAATCTACTTTGCCAGGTTTTAAAAGCCATTCCCTAATTATAGATTCTTAAAGATACAAAAAAGGATAATTGTTCACTGTACAAGTTTTTCCTAAAAATACAGACAACTCAAAAAGGACTTGCCCTGATCTTACAGTAAATGTTCGGCACTTTCAGGCAGCACAGATTTTGCTCTGTATATTAGGAGAGGCCATTTAATAAAATGGCTATTCACATTATTTTAATGTTTTGGTAGACATGCTAATAATTTGTACTTCAACAATGAATGAGAGAACTAAGCAGGAGTGTTCAGCCATTCCCATTTAGTTCACATCTAGCTATCCACTTCTATCGTCCTCCCGTAATCACTAGCAATTGGCAGTGCCTCTTGTCAAAAGACAAGAGATTAACTGTGTAGCTGGCCAGGAGCATCTATTCGCTTTATTTTATTTTTTTAAAGGGAGCCATCTGCTCTTAATTCTTAGCTTCATGTCTTAGCTTTGAGTTACCTTCACCATTCTTTCAGATTTCAATTAGAAACGTGGAAAGGTTTCTTCCATTTCAGAATAGGTGCCCAACTGATACACAGTAAAGTTTTATTTTGGAAACCAAATTCATTGTAGATTTCTATGGCTCAGACAGCTAACTGACCAGCTATAAAGAGAAATGGAAAATAAGCCCCCCCACCAAACATTTTATTATGCAACAGCCCAACATGCACTACAAGGCAATATAACTAGGCTGGGGGACAGCAGCAGCACTGAAATCAACAGGGAAGAAACTATTCACTGTTGGGGTCACCATCTTGCTCAGTGGTTTGAGGAAAGTCCATGAATGTTAAGTCTACTTTTGGTGCAACAGCAAAAGTCATGCTGAAACTACCACAGACCACACAAGTTGTGGCATGGCATGAAATTTCAGATCAAACTAAGAACACAAAAAAAATTTAAACACACAAAAAATCAGTCCCCAGACTTTATCCTTGTTCATGCCATGGTTATCTCTCGCCTCGACTACTGCAACCTCCTCCTTGCTGGCCTCCCTCGCTCCCACCTGTCCCCCCTTGTGACGATCCAAAACTCTGCCACCAAGGTCATTCACTCTGCCCGTCGCTTCGACCATGTGACGCCTCTCCTCCTCTCCCTTCACTGGCTCCCCCTTCCGGAACGTATCCTGTTCAAACTCCTGGTTTTCACGTTCAAATCGCTCCATGACCAAGCTCCCCCTTACCTCTCGGACCTAATCGCCCTACGCGCTCCTGCGCGCGCTCTCCGCTCTTCCGCTGTCCCCTCCCTCGCTCTCCCTCGCTTCTCCTGCTCGCCCAACCGCCTTCGTCCCTTCTCCCTCGCTGCCCCGCATGCCTGGAACTCCCTCCCTGCCGACGTCCGCCTCACCTCCTCCCTCCGCTCCTTCAAATCCCTCCTCAAGACCCATCTTTTCCATGCTGCCTTTCCCAATGCCCTCTAGTCTTTCCCCTTGCTCTTACTGTCGGCCCTCCTCTGCTGACTGCTGCTACCGACCACCTTGTAACCAAGCCAAGTACACGCGCCTGAGACTTCGCATCCGCCTGAATGTTTGTATGTCTTCTCCCATGTCTCTCCCGCTGTCCCCTCTCCTTGTCTCCCCCTCCTTGTCTTTTAGATTGTAAGCCACAGGTAGGGACCGCAGCTGATTATATGTTCTGTACAGCGCCAGGTTGTTACTGGCGCTTTATAAATGTTTAATAATAATAATAATAATAATTTATCCTGATATTAAGCCACTCTTTCCCCACTACATCCCTGAGCCAGTCACCAGCCTCAGTTTTCTGGGCGTCAACGGCTCCGAGGCACTTGCAAATTTCATGCCCTGAGTTGTGGTATATTCAGTCATACATTTATTAAAAATGCTTTTGGCATTCAAAATGCTTTACAGTCATTCTTGTTCACCCTTACAACAGCCCTGTGAGGAAGATCACTATGATTTCTATTTCAGTCTCCAAATGAGAGACTTGCCTGACACCACCAAGTGTGTTTGTGACCAAGACAAATTTGAACCCTGACCTCCCAGTTCAAGTCCAAGACCTTGTCAACTAGGCTACACTAGTTCAACCAACTCATGCTCCTCTTTCAAATCTTACTGAATGGGGAGGGGGGGTAGTGTGCATTTTTATAATAATAATTTTTTTAAAAACACTTTCAAGTCCCCACCCCCCTTCATGACCAGCCTCTTATACAAAAATAATTAAGGCAACAGACCTGTTATCGTGGTGGAATTTCCTAAACCTAAGTTTGAAGCGGACACCCAAGTACAGTATTGCCACCCAAGTGTCCCAAGACCATTAACCAGCCTACCACCCATTACCCCATAATAAACTCCTGAGACTGACATGAAGTCATGCATCTGCAACTGGGTCTGACTTTTTTGCCTTTGGGATTTTGGAGCTTTTCATGTTCATCTTTTCAACCTTTACTTTGGCAACCATAAAGTGTAGAAGTACCATCTCTCACAATTCCAGGAGCAGCATTCTAGTGAAAGGGTAGGAAACCTGTGCTAATGACAAGAGAAGAAACTAAGTCACAGCTGGTCTAGAAGGGACCCGAGGTGTCAGAGGGGGAACCTCACTGATGTATCTTTAAAGAATTGGTAGATCTGCACTCATGCCAGGCAGATCTGCTCTTGGTTTGCAGAATAAGCTAGTCACACAAGTTGTATTGCTCCCTAGCCTCTCTCTCCCCAAGACAAACACATAGCCAGTATTCCTATAGCCTGGGTAAATGGTCTTCAAGCTTGGGGAATAGAGGCCATGAGTTTGAAGCCCATTTCTATGTAGATCACTCTTCTTGCCTTTGGGTCAAGGTCAAGGATTCCCTACTCTATGAAGAAATAAAACAGGGGCTAGTACTTGTGCAAGCTTTATTTATAGAAGGTCAAAGACCACCAGAACCCATAACACTAACTTAGTAGCCTCAAGTCTTAACACCATGGTTAAGTAGCTACTTACACTATAGTTTACTAGTGAACAGCTGTGTAGCACAGTGGATATGTCAACTCAGAGTTGTAGGAAGCCTATGTCCGTAACCCTAATTCAGGCCACAGTATTTTTACATTTGTTTCCTTTATCTGGCTGGCACACCCATTCCCAACCCCAGAAGAAGGAGTGAAGATGAGGGCCTTCATTAAAAGGAAAGGGGGCAGATCCATGGCAGAGACATGATCTGGACCCTTCCCCTCTGAGAAAGGCCCTTTTAATAATAGTAATAAAAAACCCCACCCACCACCACCAGATCCAATCCAGGTCATGAAGTTTATACTAATTTATACTAATTTCAAGGTGCCCCACCCCTAGCAGCCAATTTAATTTAAATTAAAAAAAAAAAAAACGCAAGCTAGTTTGTTCAGCACACACAACTAGAAAAAGCAATATGTAATGTTTTTAGGTTAGATGTGGGGAAAGGCTAGAGTACTTATGGAGCGATATCCCAGTTTGGGGGGGGAGGGTATGGGGTATGGGAGAGTACTTGGCTGTACAGGGGACATGACAGAACTGTACACGGGCAGCACTGTGTTTTTAAGCACAGGAAGGGGGGGCAGGGTCTCATGGGAATATATTCCATTCAGCTGTCCAGTTAAAGATCCATGCCCCTCTGCCACATTTTGGTTGCTGTTGCACCTGTGACTAAACACCCTCTCAACCTGTGTTTTATATTGTTGGAAGCCGCCCCGAGCTGCTCTGCAGGAGGGGTGGGATACAAATTCATAAAATAAATAAATATAAACCTTGGGGCCAAGGCTCAGCTGGCTCTAGTTAACCATTTCCAAAGTAAGAATGCACGACACATCCAGTTCAATACACGAATGCAATGTTGTTGTTTTTAATTAACACATTGTTCCACTATGCACAATATATATTGAAATGTTCAAAACAATCCCTTTGTGAAATAGCTGCATTAGTAGACACACACGTCCATTAATAAATTAATCCAAGGACACTACAAGAGTTTTCCTGTGCAGCTGACCACATTAACATACAGGCAAAGTACTTGGGAGTTTGGAGCTGAAGAGCCACATTATTTGGTGCTGTGAAGCTCTCATTTTAGAGACGCTAGGGAATGGAGTCAAGTTAAAAAAAAACCACGTTTCTCCAATTTCAAATTGGTCCGTTGTTAAACAGACTGTAGTTTTAATGGTGGCCCCTTCCTACATACGCATGTAAACAAATCACGTCTGAAATTAAATGACCTAGAACGGAAAAGCACCTTCCGCGCTTTAGGTTTAAATTAAGCTCTCTCCTAATTCAAGAGAAATGAGTTTCTCAAATGGATGCACTTTAGCCATAGGAACAAAAACAGACGGACGGTTGGTGTATTCCAAAGGCAGCATTTAGGCTCTAAAATGTGGACACCCCCAAGTGACAACACTATCCAAGTTAAAAACAAAAAAAAGTTCTGAATGCGTTAACCCATTTTTCAGTCATTTCAACTATAACATCTGCAGAATAACTTTCTTCCTCATACATTTCATCTTCTCTGAGTGGGTATTCACAGGATTTCAGTAGGTAAGACACAAAATCCTTCAGGCTCGATCCCAGCTCCCCCTTCTGGTATGCTTCAGCTATTACGGCCACATACAAGCCCCCCCAAAAACATGGTTTCCTTACTGATAAAGAACAGATAGGATTCCTATGTTGTTGTTTTTAGGGGGGGGGATAGCCCAATAGCAAGTAGTAGAACATTTAACATACACACCCCATGTTAAATAAGGAGTGGAATGTAATCCATCATAGCCATCCAACAAGGTTTTTTTCTCGTGCAGGAGAAACTAGTTGATCCTCCACAAAAAAAGGTGTTCTCATGATGTACAAAGAGGGCTATGCTGCTGCCTTCTATCACTGAGCAGAGCACCACCTTCGCACTCTTGCTCCAACACTTTGACTTACACTGGGACCAAATGGAATTCTCAAACCCTCCATGGAGTAGGCAGCCATTTGTTCGGCCTGTGTGAGGAAATCAACAAGCCACACAAGGAAAGATATGAATGGATAATTCCTTTTATTAGGAGACAATTCTGGGACCAATTTGGTGACCTAGCAGGAGAAATTTGCAAATACATTGATCGTTCCCTCAGGTTTGCTCTCTCTTCTAAGTGGTGCTTAATTTGTTTAAAAAAAGAATTGCCAGGGCCCAAACCTGACAGAAGCCAAGTCTCTCATACCAGAGCAGCAGGGAACCCTACTCTCCAGCTCAAAACCCAGCCTCTGGGCTGGCCTGGCTCTCTACAGCTGAACAGGAGTTCTTATGATTTAATCCACATGGCGGCCAGCACAGGGGATAAAACAGGAGCCAAAAACCATTCAGTCTTTCCCAGCTTTCATTTCCAACACCAAAATCGCCAATATTGGCCTTTTCCTGGTCTTGCACATTTGGGGTGCCTAGTCTATTTCCCAGGGCTCAACCCCCACTTCAATTACCAAGTCTGACTGACCTCTGACAATCCCCAAGTTAAGTGCTGCATCCAGGTAAACGAATGAGCTAAAAGCAAGGTCACTGTAAGAATGACAAGCCACCACATTTCTATTTACACACAAGCGATTTGGTGAGCAACGAAGATTTTGGTTTTATTTTTCCACTGTTCTTCGCTAGAAGCAAGCAGCACACTTAAGTTTCCTGGGACAGGCTTCATAGCTCTAAAACAGTTCTTCCAGGAGTCAGAGTCCATGTTTCTGGAAGAATTAAGAGGATTTTTGTAGATCTGTACGAAATGAAGCATTTGCACATCCCAGGATACATTCTCCCATTCTTCCAACAATTGCTTGAAGGACTTATAGATCTGGAAACAGTCCTAAGAGAAAGGAGGTGGGGGGGGGGGGAACAGTCACACACCCACACACACCCCTCGGGGGGAGGGGATGGAGTCGGGAGCAGTATCAAGTCTACAAGTCTGTCTTGCCTTCAAGGAAGTTGGTTTAAAAGCAGCTAGCTTATTTGTTGCTAACATCCAACTGGTCTCATTTTGCTCCAACCTAAAGTATATTGTAACAGATGTGACTCTAAGCAAGATGAAATCTCAGATTTGTACCCATTGTTCCATTTAAGAAGTCTGGTCATGAGAAGAGCTGCTTCAGTAGCTCAAATTAAATGCAGTGAATGATTTTTGGACAGGCAAGTAGACCACGGCCTATGTGGGGCACCTCTTTGGCCATCCCAAGAGATGAGCAAGGGCCTGTGAATGCTACGTTTTCCCCCACAACAGAACTATGCAAGCCAGCTAGACAGTCGCTGCTGAACAGTTCAGGACTTAAACCCACAAGATGCCACATGGCTCTCTCAACACGTCTGTGAAGTACTTACAACTTTCTCCCCTCCTTTCAAGTAGCTGTGAGGGACTTCCTCCTCCCCACCTGCATCACCACCCAGGAAGAAGCTGAGTTTGGGGCACAGGTGCCTTTGCTGATAGTAGGTGGGGACATGGGAGAGGCCAGATTGGGGAAGATGCTGGGGACAGAGGAGCACTGTGCTAGTCAGGGGTCTTTGTTGTTGGCAGGGTGCAACAGGGGAGGAGGATCTGGCTGGACCAATACCAAAAGTAAGGAGTGGCAACAAACGTCTTCTACCCCAGTTACTGCATTAAAAATGCTGGCCATGATGTTTTGCACTCACCTAGAAATGAGGCCTAGCACAAATCTCTGCCTTCCTATGCTCTCACTAGGATGGTATTCAAGTCCGCTAGGGTGTAGCACCAGCAAGGTTGCCCCAGCACCCAAGACACCAATGGAGCTCTGAGTCAATGGAATTCCACAACTCTCTGGAGATATACCCAACTTGAGAGCTATTCTGACCACCACCATGTCAACTTTGACCATCAACACTAGCAAGATGCTACTGCACATAGCCACCCAGGAGCCACAGAGCAGACCACCTACTTGAAGGTGGAGTGGCTGGGCACATGCCTCTGTGAGCCTCTAAGCATCCCCTCAGCCACACCAGGGTGCTCCATGCAGGGCAAACCAAACAAGTCCATGGCCACAAGCCAACACACCCTGCCTGTATGAGCAGCAGCAGCCAGCCATGCCAGCAGACAGATCTGCCGCTCACAGGCACTGTGGGCAGGGGAAGCAGCCATTTCAAGGCACAAGAACTGGCATGGGGCACTGAGGAGCCCGGGTTCCCCAGCACATGTCACTTGCCAAGGTCACTCTAGGGTGTTTCCCCACTCCCGCATGGTGTGTAGCAGGGGGGAGGGAGTGGGGGCTGCCTCTGGCCAAGGTAGCCACACTGGGAGCTTGAATCCCTCCCCATGCACTCCACCTGCATGGGTGCTCCATGGCAGAGCCACGCTGTGGCCATGGACGCCCCCCACCCCATAGCCTCACTTGTTTCAACACACCCATCGTTGCATCCAGATGTCTGCTCCCACCACAGAACCACTAGTAAGTGGAAGACATTTAAGAGCTCAAGTGGCATTGAAGTCATGTCAAGCCAACTCCTTGCAGCACCGATCTTAGTACCACCAACTAATTTTATCATCGCAACACCCACAAAGTGGCATCCAAGCAATACTGTTCTGGGTGGTGAGCAGCCTGCTAAGTCAGGGTTGTCTCTGCCCCAACACAATCCTGTATTGCCTGCTGGGAGAAGTTTGCCACCTACTGTGCAAACATAATTGCTTGTATTCATAGCACAGCTTGGAGACTCCTAGTTTGGTTAGATAGTCAGGGGTTTGCAAGTCTTCATGTGTCTGTTTTGGATCAGTTTTAATTGGTGTGGCCCATTGACACAGAGTGAGGGCTTAGAAGGATTTAGGCAACCAGTAACGCATTAGACCTGTGCCCATCTTGGCTAGTGAAAGCCAGTGCATATAGGTTTGGAGAAAGGCAACATCAATATGCTCATGACACCCAACTTTATCTAGGCCTTGCGAGCCAAGGAAAATTTATCAAAAGGATAAAAAAGGTGCTTCTATGTTTCACAAGAGTATGCAACAGTCTTCTAACAAACCGAATTACTCATTGCCGTATAGCATCTCTCCTGGCAAGTTGCTACGTGAAGCTAAAGGTTTACGGGTATTTTTACACAAGACACTCCCCACCCACCTCTCACCCACTATACATGTTACAGGGCAAACAGAACACTGCAGCCCTGCAATGTGTATAATGGGTGAGGAGTGGTGGAGAGTGTCTTGTCTGAAGACGCCCTAATAGAGAAACACAAGAGATGGAAAGCAGCCAGCCATATAGTAGTAAATGGAGGTAGAGAATAGCAAGCAAAAAGATTAAGATATTTGCAAAAACAAAAACCCAGGTGTTAAATGGAAATCAACTTTAAAGTCAGGGAAAGAAGAGATCCTATAGATAATTAGATATGCCAAAAACACCAAAGATTCATCGAGCGTTAGTCTACTGCAAACAGGACATGGGTATTAACTCACTACTCACACATTCATTAGGGTATCCTCCCCTCCACAAGCATGCCATCTACTCTGCTACACAGAAGACGATGCCATTCTAAGGAATTTAATATCTTGACTTGAATCCACAGCTAAAATCCCACAGTAAAGGAATAATCCTGGAAAGGACACAGCAGAGGTTGCATAAGCAGAACGTAAGGAGTACGTGCAAGTCAAGCCAAGCAAGATGAAGGCCATAAGTGCAGCCAGACAGTGTTTCATGACCTTCTGGCTGACTCCTCCACTAAATAAAGGCTCAGAAGGTTACAGTTTTAATTTGCATGGCTGGTGTAGAAGAGGATTGGAAGTGACAAACCATGTCAATTTAAATGTGACGCCTTTAAATCCGATAACTCATTGACTGCCAAAGTGTGCAAGTGAATTGGAAGTCAGTTTAGACCAGATGTGATCACTGGTTAGTGACTGCACGAGTGGTGTTACGCTTCAGAGCTGGAGGAGAAGCAGTACGATTAGCTTAAGCAATTTTACATCAGCCCTGTTAACTTGTTACATAAATATGCTGCTCGTGTAACATTTAAGGGGAAGCAAGAGAAATTCAAGTCTGACATCTATTGTTACCGATGTCTCCCTTAAGCATTCAAAAACAAAAAAATCCCCTTAAGACACACTGCCAACTGTATTAAAAGTGTCAGTTATTCAGGAAATTGTGTTGTTTAACCAAGGACTCATTTCTTTGGTCTACTCAGACTTCAGCCATATTCATGAAGAGCAGCTACCTCTGTGCAGTTTACCCAGGGAGATATATCATATGTCTGTTCCTACTTAGGGGTTTGCTACATGAAGTGTCTTACCCCAGGGTAGAGTCATATTACCTAGGAACGTACACAGACATCATGGTAGAATGTCTATACTCTACTACTTTAAGTACTGCTCCCTTACCAACATGAGTTCTAATGTGTTTGGGCATCTTATCTCATTGACCAATAATACAACAGCAAACTGGTGGTGGGAAAGATGTGACAATACCAGTGTTTTCCAAGCAGCTCTTAGCAATTTGGTATATCTGTGTACCTATTAAAATTGCCTAGCCCATAAGATTTTTCTAGTCTATCCTTATGTAGAAATCTTAATGAGACGGTCTTTTGCCGCCGTCATTTCATTCAAGCTATTCCTTCAAAAAAGAATAAAGGTTGTGTATGACCTCTAGAGGACAGTTTGGAAGACTCAATAGCTTAGGTACTTCTCTTCTCTAATGAGAGATTATTTTCTATCGATACGCCTAGAGTGTTCAGCCCCCTTTATTTTTGACACATCTCTAGATCACTCACCAAGATTCCCGATCTCCAAAACTTCTCTTTATCTACATTCAGTTACAACCTGTCTGATCCACTTATGATGAGGAAGCAGCCCCTCATCTTTCTTGGATTGTAAGCCCCTCATTGGCACAGACCAGCCTCTAATTTACAACTGTCTAGTGCCACATATTTATAATAAGTTTTTTAAAAAAAATCCTCACTTCCACTAAATAATTCAGGCAGTAAAAACTTAATTTTATCCAGTTACATTTTTACTTTACTGCTACTCCTGGAACTCTACCTTGATCTGAAAAACCTGCTCTGCAGTTAGCACTAACTGCCTTCTATGGGAGAGGTCTCATGAAATAATCCACAGAGGACTTTTTGACTGATGGAGTACCCGTTATTGCCTTAAAGCCTGCCACTGGAAATGAGAGCGGTAATGATGCAACTCCAGTTAAGGATGGAGGCAGGATCTTGCACAGAGGCAATTAATCTGCCACACTTTGCTTAGACCCTGATCCAAACTCTGCCACCACCTCCCCATGCCACCACCCAGTAAAGGGAGAGGCAAGGCTGCAGCGGCCAATGGCAAACTTCAGCTCATGCATCATGAACAAGTATAGCGTGTGCATTCACCCAAGGCACGTTCGGTCCACATGCACCAGCCTTGGACCAGGGTCTACAGTACACCACCACAAACGCAATCTCAAGCTTACCACTAGAGCTTACTTTCATTAACTGACTTCTTGCCTTTGTAGTGGCACATCTTTCAAGAGAGCAAGCTATACATCTCCAAACCCAATACTGTCCTTATCAGAGTATAGCACTGCTGCTCCCATGATCATTTCCCTTCATCATTTCTATTTCAACCTTTTCGGTGTTTATACCAGGGGTGGGGAACCTCAGACTCAGGGGCTAAAAGCAGCCCCCCAAAAGGTTTTTTTTGATGTTTTGTTACTTGGCCCCTTTTTAGTTCCTTGATTCCCCCCCACCCCCCTCATCCAATTCCTATACCAAAGGACTGAAAAGCCAAGCTTAATTTAAGTGAGCCGAGATGAGGGCCCAAACACAAGAATGAGCGAGATAAGTGACCTGAACCCTCCTTTTCTTAACCATGCCCATTACACCACACCACCCCTAGCTTCTATGAGGCCCTCAGAGCTTGGACTAATTTTCAAAGTGGTCCCCAAAAAGGAAAAGGTTCCATACCCCCAGTTTGTGTCAAGCGTTATTCAGTTATTGAGCAAGTGTGACTGAGTACCCATTTTCCAGCCCATGAAGTGCTTGTATTCCCAGTGTAGACTTAAAAGTCCAAAAGGGACGTACTGTAGATGGCCAGCCTTGCAGGCTGCTCAAGGCCACTGGACTTACTATTAAGGAAGAGTGTGAACCCAATATTGAAATTCAACATGCATGGAATTAGGATGTTAGTTTCTCTAGCTAATTTGAAAAACATTAGAAAAACTGTGCAGCTTTAAGCTGGTAACAGACAAAAAGAAAAAAAAATAAGTTCCAGAACCTGGTGATAAAGTTCAGCTAAGGAAGGCAATGAACCCCCCGCCGCAAAAAACACCTCATAAAATAATTGCTACAAGCGTTCCAGTGCAGCACTGTTATACAGTGGAGAGGGCCTTCTCTGTGGCCACCCCACAGCTCTGGAACTCCGTTTGGCCCCGGATCTCCCCTCGTTTCGATGCTGTTGTACCACGTGGCTATTTCGCCTGGCTTTCGGGGGGGAGGTTGGGGGGATGGGTTACGGGGGGAGGTTGGGGATTGTTTATACCTCCCTATCTATTTTAAAAGTTTTTTTAATGTTAATGTTTTATGCTGTGCGCTGCTCAGAGCTGCCTGTGGTAAGATGGGCAGGTTACAAATGTCTAAATAAATAAAATACAGAGATTTCATTTCACTTTTTAACCAGAAGCAACCTTGTGCTGAAAGTCTTCCATACATTTGGTTTCCCTAGGTGGCAAGAAGCAGATGCACCCACTGCATATTAAAGATATTCCATGTGCAAGGTTTTTATAGTCACTGACAAATTTGGGTTTTTTAAATGTTGCCATGGTTTTAAATAGATCCTGGCTGAGATCGAGTTTCAGCAGATTGCAATGTTTTTCATTAAGGTGTTGCTAAGTATGCATCAGAGAAACACTTCTCAGAACACTTCTCAGAAAATAACCAATGAAATATTTAACTTCATGCAAGATCACCTTCTCCAAAATATTGCAAAAATGGGAAAGGGGGTCACCCAACACCCCACTCTTACCCAGGGACCTAACTCCATCTTTCCTTCCCAAACAGTACAGCAGGGGTGGGGAAAATTTTTACCTCCCAGGGATCACTTTGAAAAGGCGTACAAAGACCAAGGGCTGCACAGAGTTGGGAGGCACTTTGCTCTAGATTTTTCCCCTCTCCTTGGGTGAATGCCCTTGACTCTGCTCCCTGAGTCAAGTTCTTCAGTGCTTGGGGAATCCGAACTGGTTCAAGGAGACAGATCCAGGAACTCAAAATGGAGACACAAACCTAGCTACAGCTTAACTTTGGCCTCTGGGCCAGAGGTTTGATTGCCACCTTCGGAGAAGGGGGTGGTAACCACCTTCAGAATAAAAGCTAGTTTTATTCATACCAGTGCCAAATATCTTTATGCAACTGAATACCTGCTGCACATTGGCTTTCCGAGCAGCCAGTTTATTAAGCATATGAAAGCGTCCTGTTATGTCACAAGAACCTAATCAACAGTTTACAGAAAGAAAGCTAATTGTATTACAGTAAACAGGCTTAATAGGTTTGGTTCAAGTATAAAAGTAAAACAAGCATCCAATTTAGGGTAGGCCAACAGTATCTTCTCATTATCGCCTGAAGGACCCCTACTGTTCTCCCAAATTTAAGCAGCAGTGGATTGCAACAATGCTTGTTTAACAGCCCTTCAGCAATAGCTTCCTTTGTTTATATTTGTAAAAATTACATTAAAACCGCAAGGGGCCTTCCTTGATAATTTGAGAAGATTGCTACTTCCAGTCGCTACAAAACAAGAACTGAAGGTGTAACAAGCACGTGTACAGGGCAAGCATTGACTAGATAGGGGACCATTTCATTTCCATAAAAATACTGAAAGCTGTTTTTGCCAGGCAAAATTGCATCAATTCTGTACATTTTTTTTTTAAGGGAAAAAAAAAATGACTTCATCAGCAACTGCTTTTCTGATCTACTTTAGTTTTAGACTTCTGCAACTTAATTTTACAGAAGTCCTGTATAGCTTTAGTACTATCAGCTTCCTAGATTATGGTTTACCATCTGTGATTCAAGTCAGGTAAATATGCAGCTGTGGTCATTTTTTATAGGAGGAACCAAGCTGGAGTTCATGAAAGTCTAAAGGAGAGGGCTCCTATCCAATTCTGTCAAGAAGCCACCACTAGGAGGCAGTGGAGATTATTTGCGGAGAACTATTTCAATTATAAATGTTGTGCAACTTCCAACATAATCAATTGTTACTGCCCTGTAGATTTCAGAAGGGATTTCTTTTAGGAAAGTGGCTTTGTCAAATTTGTTTCTCCAAAAGTGTGTCATTCCTAGAGCAGAATTATTTCTAGAGACAGCAAAATTGAGGAGTGTGCCAAAAAGCAATTATAATAACTATGCCAATAAGCAGCTAACCTTAAACCGTTGTCTTAGATAGCCAGTATACTTCATATCCATATACAACAGATGGATGCCAGCTAGCAACAAAGTTTGCTGTTTTGCAACCAAACGTTGCAAACAATAGACCGTTTTCGTCTAGGAGAACTATACAAACCTCAGTTCTACATTTCTTTCAGCCTGTAGCTGCTGCTTTTAGATCACCAAGATGCCGGAGCGCCAATCATTAGCACAGCCATCTTTCAACAGTTAAGGTTATATCAACCTGCATTTTTTTTTTTAAAACTGAGGCAGTAAGATTGCAGCTACTGTACTCAATATGAATACAGATTAGACAAGAACATCTTTAAGTCTGTTTGAGGCATTTCAGTGCAATACTGTGCATTTTGTCACGTAAAGAGACAAAGACTGGTTATAAATAAGAAGACTTCAAGCGGTTTGCCCTACTGAAAACATCAATGTTAACCAGGACATCTTGAGAAAGTGTGCGCGGCCCTTTTTTGCAACAAGGTTTGTACCTGAGGTCCCCATTTTCAGTTTATGACAAATACGAGGGGGCGAAAGCACCTTACTTTTTTTTCTTCCTCTTCTTTGCATCAGTTATAAATAGAACTACTTGACTTGTGTCACCACCATGACAAATTCGTTTTAAGTGACTTTTGACCCCCCTCCATGATTTGAGATTTTCCCGAGACTTCCATGATTTCCCCACGTTTCCCGAGATTTCCCCCAAACCAAAGAGCAGAGCCGGCAAGAAGCTGGTGCGAAGAGCATGCTAAGAAGATCCGCGGTGTCTCCCTAGAACGCCAAACCCCTCCCTGGCTGTGGAGACGCGGGAGCACGGCAAGAAGCCAGTGAGAATAGCACACTGGATGCCACCAGGTAAAAGCCATGACCTCTCCCTGAAGCGTCAAACCTTCCCTCAGTGTTGTTTCTTGTGGCGGGCAGAGCTTTGGGCATGGTCAAGTGGCAGCGAGATCGGAGGCAGACATCATCAGAGCTTCAAGAGGCACCCAGGAGAAGACGGCAGCATTTCCTCTGCCTTTATCCCCTGCTTGGGCTTATAATCTAAGACTGGGGCTTTCAAAGGGTTTTACAACCCCTGGGTTTACAATCTAATCCCTGGGTTTACAATCTAAGGGGGCAGGGGGTTACAATATTTATACAATACTGAATAAAAGTTTTTAAAAGTGTACTAATGAGTTCACGACTTTTTCTCAATCCAGTCATGACCAACTCATGACTTAAGAAAATGTTGACGACAAATTCATAGCCCTAGTTACAAGTAGTTCACTTTTTTCAACTGCAAAGGTTTTATGTGCCTTCTACCTTCAGAAGCATAGTGAGTATCTATGTGATCTGGTAACTATTTCAATCTTTACTCAGACGTTTTCACTAGTCAACAATATCCATGATTGCTCAAGACCGTATTAGTGGATCAAACTCAGAGCCATACATGACCTATCCAGAGGTCATCATTTAAAAAAGTCTTTACTCACAGCATCAAAAAGTTTGCTTTTACTAAGATTTTGCTTCCCAGCGTTTCTCCTTAAAAATCAAGGTCTTTTTTTTACGCCTTGGTCATAGACTGATATTAAACAGCATATCCGCAACACCAGCCGTGTTTAAGATTAAGCTACCAAACCCATCTTGATAAGTCATTTTCAAAACGTCCATTAGATGCTCATGTTATGCATCTTTTAATACCATATGCTCACTAGCTCTCAGAGACAAGCTACTTTTGTACTGCAAATCTGCACAGTAGAACATAAAGCAAACGAGACTTGTGAAGTGGATGTTCTTTGAACAAAAACAGCATTGTCTCTGCTATTCAGTGGAGCTTCTAGATTCTTTAACCTGTCAGGAATCTTACTGAATTAGTGGTAGTGTTGTCCAAGTAAGATTCACAGAATAAGACTTAGGCAAAACAAAATATACTACAGTTTACATGATCCTAGTATGGATATGCATTTTCCACCATTTAAACCATTTCGATCAAAGTGCACGTTGCATTTTATTCAATAGTTACTAGTCATCTGACTTAAGAAATCCAGTATTCTTTTACTGTCGACAAATTCTGTTAAGTATGCAATTTTTACAAAATAATCACCTGCCCATCATGACCCAGAGTTACGTTTCTGATGTGCAGCGACCACTCTGCTACAAACACGTTATCTAAAAAGGCACTTTCCCCGTTTCCAGGGGCTGTTCTCAAACCTCTAGTTCCTCGTGTATCAATTTCTAATACACTGCAGCTTTCTCAAATAGTTAAGAACCTGAAATACTATAAAGCTTTACACGTTTAGTTTCAATTTGCTCTCATTAACAGATCTATTTCATGCTTCAAAAAAAATCAGTTCAGATTTTCCAGTTACATGTTATAATTTTAAAATGCAATTTGAGAAGCCAGGTTTGTATTTGTAGGTCCATGGGAAAGCCTTATTTCATAGGCTATTTCTCCATACATGGAAATAGCCACTTCTATCAATTTTAATTGGCATAAACAGAACTCAAGCCATCACTTTTGATAAGTGCAAAAACCCAAAGAAAAAAACACCTCTTTTAAGACCATGCATTATATAATCAAGACTATTTACTATACACAATAATGCAATCATTTCACTTTACACAGCAGTAAAAGTAAACAGCCAACAATCCCAAAGCCATACGAATTTGATTATGAAATGGCAGACATGTGGGAATCAAGAAGCATTAGTAGAAACTGAGAAACCATTCTCGTTTTGTATCTTAGCAAGCCTTATCTTACCAACTACCCTTCAATGATGATTTATTCTCTAAAACAATCCTTTGCCCTCATAACTCTTGTTTTCACCATTGATCACATGCTAATATTCAAAATGCTTTCACACCGTAGACTGCCCAAGAGGCAACATGGAAAATATAGATCATTCAGCTAGCAGGATGAGAACTGTAAACAGGAAAAAATAATGTTGGCTTTGAACTAATTCCAAATACCTAGCTCCAAGTCCTTCAGAGCCAGAAATGCATACAACATTTAAGACAGCCTCCTCATCACAGCAATGACCACTGAAACTCAGAAGATGTTGCCCATACCTTTTGTTGAACTATAAACAAAATGGGTGTGCCAGACATTGCCACCTGCTGATTAAAACATTTTTTTCCTCCAAAACACCCTGCTCTACTTTGATACCTGGGGGGGTTATTTAATAACCAGTGCACTCAGTTATGAGAAGTACAATGGGCATTCTTCTCTAGCAAATTTGAGAGAGAAATATAAAAAACAAAAATCCACAATCCTTATCTTAGCAGCAGTCACTATTAAAACCAATGGAAAGCGACAGCACCAAACCAACAATTGTAAACAGACTGGTACAAGGCTTTGTGGGCAGATAAGAGATCAGTGCATCCGCCCCACCCTCCAGAGGATACATTTGATACAGGGGAAATCATTCACAATAGACTCCAGAGATGAATTCGCTCTGCCAGCTGTCTGGAGAGCATTTCTTAACCATGGCAGGTGCATCTGCTCACCCTAAGGGGGGCTCGACATGTACCAAGTCACCAGTCACACTCCCTGACTCCCAGCCCCACTGGGGATTCATATGGTGCCCAGCGGACATCAGTGAAGTCCTGCAGGCTTGAAACACACCCCAGTGCCTGCAAGTGACGCCTTGTCCCCCAGGTCCGGGAGTAACTGTCACATGCGATCTAGTGTCGTTGGCAGCCCATGGTGGGGGACTGACTGGCTTGAGGGTGGGGAAGGAAGCCGAGGCCAGGCAAGCCCCCCTGTTCTCCAACTCAGACTGCCCACCACCTAGCACCACCACCAGCACACCCTTCCCTGCACAGGGGTAGTTCACAGAAAGAACCTCCTCTGTCCCCAAGGCATCCCCCTACTCCCTCCCCACTGCCTCTAGAGGGGCTAGCGATGGGGAGTCTATATTTCTGGAGCCTCGGCTCAGAAGCAGGAAAACCACGTCTTCCTCTGCAAGGGGTACTACCTCTTCCCTGGCACCCCCTTGGGTCAGATAACTTGAAGCCCCTCTGGATTTCCATAGGGGGTGCCCCCCCCCATGCACTTTCAGAGGATGCCACCCTCAAGAAGGTATGTGCCTATTGAGCCCTAGGGACTTGCCTTCCCTCTGCCACGTATCTTAGGGGGCACCTCCCTGGAGCAAGAACCCCCACTCACCCTGGATCCCATACGCACTCAACCATAGGGTCACCACATGCAAAGTCCCAACCCCATAGGATCTGGATAGGAATCTCCAACTGAAATACTTGAGGCTCCTTTGGATTTCCATAGGGGTGCATCCTCCCACATTCCCCAAACCTCATGCAATTTAACATTATACCTCCCTTCAGGAGGCAGAACCTAATAAATCTTGGCGTTGCACATACTAAAACATCTTTCCCCGTCCCCCTGCTAGATATTTGAGGGGCCAGGCCCCCTCTCTGAGCAAGGACACCCCTCTCCCCCCGAATCTCATTTGCAGCTGGTGTGGTGCGACCCTATGGTTCACACCATCTGAAAACAAGGACCCTGTCCATAGGTTTTGTTGGGGGGGGGTCCCCATACAGTTCAGTCCTCTCTGAATTACCATGGAGAGGGTGGGAGAGCCTCCTCTCACCTTCCCCAAACCTCATGCATTTCC
The DNA here is from genome assembly GCA_003113815.1 of Sphenodon punctatus. NCBI lineage: Eukaryota > Metazoa > Chordata > Lepidosauria > Sphenodontia > Sphenodontidae > Sphenodon > Sphenodon punctatus. Next base: position 1,236,981 of record QEPC01014204.1, read on the forward strand.
AGCAAAAGCAGATGCCCATTGAGTCTCACCATCCCAACCCCTAGGGTTTCACCTGATCCTGCTAGGTATTTTAAGAAGCACCCAACCATAGGCGACTCATAGGAGGAACTTGAGTGGGGGGCACATGCCCGCCCCATATTTTTTGGAGCTCTATTGAACTCCTGTCCAACCCCCACTCCTGTGTCCCCCCCCCCCAAAAAAACAACTGTTACCAGTCACCTATGCACCTAACCAGCCCCAGAGGGGAATGCCCCACTCCTCCTATAGAATCACCCCATACCCAGTCCCTTTAAAGCCAGGATCCTGTCCCACGCCATAGGATTTCACCCACCCGGGCGAGAACTGCCCCACTCCCCTAGATCCCCATGCACAGTCCCTTGAAAGCCAGGACCCTGTCCTACCCCATCGGGTTTCTATGGGGGGAATCGCCCCACTCCCCTAGACCCCCATGCCCAGTCCCTTGAAAGCCAGGAGGATCCGGTCCTACCCCATCGGGTTTCTATGGGGGGAATCGCGCACACACCCCCAGGGGGAACTGCCCCACTCCCCTAGACCCCCATGCCCAGTCCCTTGAAAGCC
>QEPC01014204.1:1264972-1282642 GCA_003113815.1 Sphenodon punctatus
AGGACAGAGGCGGTCCATGGCTCAAATGAACTGCCCTCACTTCCTTCTTGGGGTCACAGTAGGCAAAGGCCTCCTGATCCGGCTGGGGGCGGCCGGACAGGTGTGACATTGCAGCAGACATAGTTAGTAATGTGGCGGTACTGAGGAACTTCAGACCGCTTAAGTTTACTCCAGTTCAATGAGTTAACAGTTAAAGTTGAGAGGACCCGGAGGGGCGGAGCCCCCTCCTCACCCGACTAGATTTAATAAACTTTGGTGCGGCCTAGGTTACCCCATACAATGTCTTCCTTTCTGGGTGGGGGACAAAGGGAGTTTCTGTAGCAAAGGTTTGGAGGATTTCAATGGGGGGGCATGGCAGGATAAGCAAGCAGGCAAAAGGGAGTTTCTATAGACAGAGGAAGGCAGCTATTTCTAAACGGATGTGGAGCGGTCGACCTGACGATTGATCTGTTGCTTGCTTGAAGTTTCGGGCGGCCGTGGAGGGCTCATCTCAACAGAGGGAGGCCACCTGTTTTTGGCTGCTCCATTGTTTACCCAGGAGCCTCCCTTGTTTCATCCTTATTCCTTCTGACCAGACTGGTTTTGCATGGGGCGTTTTCTTTCTTTCCCCTTTTTCCCCTTCTGTTCCCCTGCACCCTTTGCCCTGTGTCTCATGGGGTGCTGCCAAGGGGAGGGGGTGTCTCTGGTCTTGGGCGGGGGAATGGTGGTGTTCCTAACACTGGGGCAACACAAACAAATAGCAGTTATTATTATTAGGACTATGGATTTGGGTTTGGATAAAAAACAAGCAAGCTCTTGGTCTTCCGTATTCAAAACACAAATACTGCCTGCAGTGTTTATGTGTCCTAATTAATGTGCTTTATGCCTCTCAATTTCCACTTCTAAACTGGTGGGGTTTTTATGAGAGTCTAGCAGTTTTAGCATCTTTCCATTTTTGTGGTATGGTCAGGGGGTGGGTGGGAAGGAGTTTAGTCCCAGGAATGGGGAACTATAAGGCCATTTTCACACAGATGCCCACTCCCCCCCCCGCACACGTGTGTGTGTGGGGGGGGGACGTCTGTACAAACACTGCAGCAGGTGCAGGGGGGATGGGTGGGCACCTGTGGGAATGCCGTGGGTGGTGGATGTGTGGATGTGCATGCTTCCGTGTTCCACCCACCTCCACCCACGCACAGGGCAATGGACACCAATGCCTGATGCTCCATGTGTGGAGATGGGTAGATGTGGGTGGACCCTGGGAATGCACCCCCACACACCGCCCTCATGCCCACCCATCCCCTCGCACAGCTGGCCTATTTGAAAAAGGCCTATAAGGCCGTTTTCACACAGGCCGTGGGGGATGGGTTGAGGCGGTGGCGCGTGGGCGGCCATTCCCATGGGCACACACCCATCTCCACCCACGGAGCAACCACCGTTCTGTCCAATTGCTCCATGGTGTGCGGTGGGTGGGGCCTGGGAGCTGTGGCATTCACATGGGCGCCCCCCGACCCACACATGTGTGTGGGGGGGTGGGGTCCATGTAAAAACGGCCTAAGAATGGATTCTGTTTTAATGTAGGTTTATTTTGATCTTTGAGTGTTGTGGTTTGGGGTCTTGACCTGTTCCCACGGGCAGGTGGAACTGCACCCTGGGGACTGGATCCTTGTGTTGAGTGAATAACATTACCAAGAGGGAGCCCCACTAGAATGAGGTGAGGGCATGAGACCTCCATGTCGGGTGCTCTGGAACTCGCTGCTATTTTGCAGTGTACGTATTGTAGGGTCCATGCGGATGGACACACACACAGGAAGGCTCCACCTCTGTTCTTGCTTGGTTTCCATAAGGACTACAACGCGAGGAGTATCGGGGACAGGCGCAAACATGGGGTTTGGGTTGCAGGGTCAGAATCAGGGCCAGGACTGGGGACAAGAGGGGTGAGTCTGGGAAAATCAGGGGGCTAAGGGAGAGATGGGACTAGGGCTGAGAATATGACAGAAAGTGAGAAAGAAGTTGGTCCAGTCAGTTTCCATATGCTGCCTCCTGGCAGCCAACCAGGAAGCTGGGAGACCTGCCCAGAGACAGAGAGATGCTACCCCACCTGGTCACCCAGGAGCCACTCATCCAACCACCCATCGGAAAGTGGGTGCCCACTCCTGTGAGCCACACAGCACCCACTCATGGGCATGCATGGACCCCAGCATGCTCCATGCGGCGCAAGTCAAACAGCTCCGTGGCAGCGGGAGTGCGTGGTGGCTTGCCGCCAGGGCAGCCGTGCTGGGAGTCGCCCGCATTCCACCTGGGGAGGCATGGCTGGGGCAAGGCAGGGAGGCTTCTTTGGAGGAAATGATTGGGCCTGAGGCAGTAGTGCAAGTGCGCTGGCCACCTCTGTAGACACTAGGGTTTGTTAATTAATTAATTAATTAATTAAAAACCTTAATATTTCGCCCATCCTGCCACAGGCAGCTTACAAGGGCCTGCATTGGCACCCTGCAACATGTATTTTTCAGAAGCATTCCTTAAAAATGTGCATAGGTGGCACACACACACACACCGCCCCCGACCCATGAGCATGGGTTCAAGGCTGGGCTCTTACTGTTCCCAACCTCCTGTAGCGGCTACCGGGTTTCTGACTTTGAAAAGATTCTAGAATATTGAGAGAAAAAATGGCACCAAAATTAGAAATGTAAAATTTGTCCCCACCCTTGCCCATCCCTTGTTATTATCTGCTTCAACCATTTTCAGTTCAGAAAGTGCAAAGAGACAGATTTATTCATTTGACTTCTCCCATTTATCCACCATGTTTGTCTGGGGTGAAGTAGCACCGAAAGCATCCCCCCCCCCCCCCCCGCTCCTCTTATTAAATAAGGTATAAGTAATAAGTATAAATAAAATCAATCAGTAAAATAAATGCAACCATTATTCCACAGGCAAACACTATGGAAACTTAAGTCAGGCAGCACTAGATTCAGAGAGTGGCTTCGGGAGAGCATTGAGAGCAAAATACAGAGGTAGTCTTGGACTTCAAAGAAGTGAAGATGAGACACAAAGATGGGTCGAGCAGTGTAAGGAGAGTTAGGAGAACAGGTGGTTCAGTGCTGCTGGTAAGAGAAAGTAGGAGAAAGAAAATTCAGGACACAGTTCCTTTAATAAAATGAAACAGGCACAGTGGATAAAATGAACCTCTAGCTATTGCTACCAAGTCGTGTTAATTTTTTTTAATTTTCTGGGGTGGATCTTTCTTTGGGTCTAATATGAATCTAAGGCAGGGGTGGGGGACCTCCAGACCTGGGGCCAGATGTGGCTCATGGATAGTTTTCTTGTGGGCTCTTTCCAGACCCGGTCCTAGGCATGTGCCACATGTGTGGTCACACATGGCCCTGCCCTGGTAGACTCGGGGGACGTGCCTGGACTGGGTCCTAGCCCAGAGTGCATTTGGATCCTTTCCTCCCTGATTCCTTCCCCCAGCTCCAAACTGGCCCGTGCGCTGCGGCTAGGCTGTCTGCTGCTCTGCCCTGCTCTCCTTGCGGATGGCTGTTCTTTCCAGTTCCTGCTTCCAGTTCCTACCCCCAAGCAATGAAAAGTGGAGGTCAGGGCAAAGGAGCAGAGATAAGTGCATGCATACAAAGGGTGTCTACAGACATGACAAAATCATGCTGTGGTCTGCTTTGACCCGATCTGGTATGGACAGCACCCGCACATTTGTTCAGACACCGCCAGATGTTGGCCCTGGATTGCCCTGGGCCGTGGCAATGGCTAGCACAGGCTGTGAGGCCCTGGAAAGTCTCCACGGCACAGTACAAGCTAAGGTCTGCCTGATCGGGGCAAAACAGGCCACAGCAGGTTATCACATCTTTTGCGGCCTGCAATGGTCCACCATGTCTGACAGTCATAGTTGGCTTCCATTGGCCACCATGGCTGCCTATCATGGTGGGACACACTGGGCACAGTGCTGGGGTGGAGCCGGCCAGCTGCACATTCATGCCTTTCCCCGCCCACCCTGGTGGCTCGGCTACTATCCCATTTATTTGGCAGCCCAACCCAGTCCGGACCATGTCTGCGGCGCTTTCCCTCCCCATGCCAGGTCTGGCCACCACCAAGCTGGCAACGGCACTTCTGTTATAACTTACCACCCAAAGATAGAGCACAGATCCATGATCTGGACCCGCCTATTCCTGAATGTGCTCCTTCAGCATCTCCGTCCCCATCTTTGATGCGGTCCTTAGAGTTTGTACTCATTTAAAGTGGTCCCTGGAAGGGAAAAAGTTCCTTGCCCCTGCCATATAGCCATAAGTGCAATTGGTTTTGGACCATGGATTCAGTTCTAGTAAGCCAACAAAACAGTAAAATACTGTTCAACTGAATAAGCTAAACATTGTTAGAGAAAAGAAACCTGTTTTGGTTTTTTGTATTAGACATTGCAGAGATTTTAATCAAGTAAAATTACAAGCTGTATTTATTCTCATATAAACAGAACCACTTAACATAATACCACCCAAAACTTACCATTTTTTCCCACGTGCCCATTAAACGTAACTTTAAGACAGATCTTTTCTAGACGATGACCAATGAATCATTAAATTTGCTTTACGAGTATCTGTGACATCTTTTAAACTGATTTAATGCTATATAATCATTTTATGCCATCTGGACAAAACGCCTCAGTAGAAATAAGGCCAACGCTTTCAATTTTCCAATCAGAATTCTTCATGGATTGACCTGCCTGCATCTTCAAAGTTGGTGCTTGGGAACAAGTCTTTCTCTTCAAATATCTGTTCTGGTTGGGGATTTGAACCTTTACAGGATTGAAATATTCATTCTTAAAAAATAATGCTTTTAAAAAAATCACATTTATACAATCCTTCTTAGTTTATTTCCCATGAGAATTCAAAACCTACCAATCCTTAGAAAGTATAGTATTCAAAATTCAAACAAAAATGCAAGCCCGATATTAAACGGGGAAATAATTTATCATTTTACTGCTTTACCGGCAATGAGAGATTTCTGGTAATCCCCACCCCAGGTACCATTCTTTATTTATTATATTTGTATTTATTTAAATGTATATGCCACCCTTCCAAGCAATGCTCAGGGCAGCTTAAAAAAACAGCTCAAAATCCCCTTAACCCCCTGCAACCCTACCCTCCCCTTGCCATCCTGCCCACAGTGGCTTAGGCCTTCTTGTGATTCTGCAATTCAAAATGTGTAACTAGTGTAAAAGTAGTTGTTTGTTTGCTTGTTTTGTTTATATGTTTATTTATTGAGATTTCTATTTGGCCTTTTTCTGATGGTTCAGGGCATTTGTATATGCAATACAAATTCAAAATATAAAATTGAAAATGCAATAAAATATAAGCACTTAAGAAACCAGTTAAAAACAAATCCATGGAATAAGAGTGTAATATTATAATAGTTTAACGGTAATAATAATTCTTCCATATATCAAGAAACTACCTGAAACATTTTACAGCACATTTCAGGTCCTCAGACAATACACATGCTAGTTTTTTTCCCACACCTTAAAAAGAAAGATGGTTAATGGAAGATGAATCAAAGTTATCTACTTCTAATTTTACAAAAGATTGAGACAAAGTAGCTCAATGATCTCTCTTATTAAACCAACTTCTGTTGGTGTGGGTATGCAGATTTTTGGCTCACGCCAAGCCCTTCCTCAGACATCTAACAAGTCAGAACTATAGACTGAGAAAATGCAGGAGAGAGATTAATAAAAAGGGAATAACTTAGGTGGGGGTGTTATTGGGCGGTGGAGGGAGAGAGGAAGCGGACACTTTTCAGACAATTAGAAAACATGAGGTTAAGAGGTACAGCTAATGCTGTTAAAAAAAAACAAGAATGGAAGATTCCCATAAATGCAGATTAAGAACTATGCAAGGACTTACATTTAGGAATGGGGGGTAGGGAGGGAGTAGAAAGCAAAATGCCTCCCCAAGCACTCTGTTGTAACCCCCTGCTACCACCTGGTTACGGTGTGGTTTCTGTGATGTCTGATTGGATTTGGGGATCGTTTCAGAACAGAAGAAGTGCCATACTGGGTCTGACCAATGGTCCATTGAGCCTAGCATTCCATCTCCGACAGTGGCCATTCTCAGTCACTTTGGGGAAGTACCAAACAGGTCCTAATGGAGTGGTCTATTCCCTGCTGTTCACTCCTAGCTCCGAGAAGTGGGTGTTTTCAGATGTAACAGTGGCCGGCTTTAGCATGCTTTAACTTTTTTTACTCCGCAGGCCACCATCACCTACGTTTGCACCTGCTAGATGTTAGCACAGGATGGATCCTGACCATGGTGGCGGCTAACTCGGGCTGTAACCCGGGGAAGTCCCAGAGTCACAGCCCAGGCAGCCGCCACCATGGTCACGATCCTGCTGCCTGATCAGGAGTAGAGTGGGCTTCTACGTTTGTAAACCCGCTTTACTCACCCCAGTCCAGAGTGGCCAGGGGACCAGGCGCCATGCTGGCCATCAGGGAGGGGGGTGGTCTGCTGTGCGCAACCTGGGGGCAGGGCCAGGCAGACCCATGTCCACGCGCCTTCCCACCCTCCCCGGTGGCCAGACCCCTGTCACGTTATTTTAGGGGCCTAGCTGGATCCAGGCCATGGTGTCAACCCCACTCTGAAGGGGGTAAGACCGTGGAGTGCTTCGGTGCCGTCACGTATGAAAACACCCAGTAAGAGGTGATATTCCCTCAGCCTACTTCGCCAATAGCCATTAATGGACATATCCTCCAAGAACTGATCCAGTTCTTCTTTAATCCCAGCTATGCTACTGGCCTTGACCACATCCTCTGGCAACAAATTCCATGAGTTAATTGTATGTTATGTGAAAAAAATACTTCCTTTTATTTGTTTTAAATCTGCAGCCAGTTAGTTTCACAGAGTGTCCATTAGTTCTAGTACTATTTGAGGATTGTAAACAACGGGTGAAAACAGACATGACGCTAACCACCCTTTAACCACCCTTGGTGGTTATTTATGCATGTTGCAGGCTGTATTGGTGCCCTATGCAGCCGTGAAACATGGAGTGTTTTCAGACGTGACAGGGCCAATTGGCCCCATCACGAAATCAATGGATTCATCCCCTGCCGGGATGACCCGTCATGCCCTAACAGACGTGCCAGGGGATCCTGGGAGGGAATCGGGGAGGGGGCGGGGCCACACGGCGCAATGTGCGNTGCCCTATGCAGCCGTGAAACATGGAGTGTTTTCAGACGTGACAGGGCCAATTGGCCCCATCACGAAATCAATGGATTCATCCCCTGCCGGGATGCCCCGTCATGCCCTAACAGACGTGCCAGGGGATCCTGGGAGGGAATCGGGGAGGGGGCGGGGCCACACGGCGCAATGTGCAGCCGCATGGGATTCCGGGCCGTGGCCGCCGTCCAGACATGACGGCGGGGGTCACCACAGCGGGGAATCGCCTTCACCACGCGACGGCCTCTGGTCCCACTGCTGCGGCCGTTCACATGGTGAATGTGATTTCCCGCCGTGCTAACATCCGGGGGGGGAACATTCATTCCCCCCAACAGACGTTACGTGGTCCAAGCCACCACAGGGAATTGACTGTGGTTGACATTGACCACGTAACGTCTGAAAATACCCATGCATAAATGACCACCAAGGGTGGTTAAAGGGTGGTTAGCATCATGTCTGTTTTCACCCAACAACTCCCTATTTACTTGAGATTTTGGATTTAGATTTCCACTTCTGTATCACCAATTTACCCTCTGATACAGCAGTTCCAACATCATAGCCATCACATTATATAACCCTCTACTAGGTTACCACTCCTTGCTTTTTGTGGGTTACCTTGAACATCTGAGCGCACACTCAGTCACATAGGGGATTTACCTCCAACTTCTTTAAAGTGGTCAGCTCACCCTGTGACAAAGCTGCTGAAGAGTTATCACTGTATTTCCCAGTAATTGTTTTGCAATGGACACAAGGAAATCTATAGTTGATTATAAAATATGAATATTTCTGCCTCGGGAAGTCTAGCCAATTACAGCTTTTCCATAAAAAATGTAAAACAATTGGTTAATACCCTCAAACCTTAGTTTTATTGACAACCCATTAGTCACTGTTTTTTTTTTTTTTTTTAAGATTAGCAAAGAATTAACAAATAATACTTCCCAACAAAATAACTGCAGGTTTCCTAGAGAAGCTGTTAAGTTTTATTGACTTTTGAACAGTTTACGTCTTGTGCAATTCCCGCAGAAGTGTCGCACTTGAAAAATAGGATATAAACGAGGCTTTTAAATTAGCCGGAGAGGCTACAGATATCTTTATAGCATTAGTGCTTAGTAATTGATGCATTCATCCTAAATCTCAACTTTGCTGTTGCAGCATGTCCTCCAAATTAGCATACGAATCCCAAGAACAAATGTCTCCCTGGTTGCAAGTTTCTCTGTGTTTCATTTTTGCATTCATTATGGTGGCTTTCGCCTGGGGTTTTGCCATAGAGATTTTGTTAGCATGATAAAATGCGTGCTTACAACTCTGGTCTTTTTACACTTGTTTTTCTAAAAGTTGAATGTGTAGCCCCAATGTGCCACATCACCAGCTATCATGTAAAACGAATAAAAACTCAATAAATGACACCTCTCATGATGCTCTTTTAATGTTGTTTTTATGTTCTTTTATTTCTTGAAATCCCGCATTATAGTAGCAGGGACATAATCATTTTAAAGTCATTCAAGTCACTTTTCTCCTGCACTGTACAGGAAGAAAGCTTTCCACAGCAGATTATGAAACAATCCGAAGGAATGCCTTGAAGTGCCATTTCTGCTTTATTTTGGCTTTTCGTGAAGAACACAAATAATAATTTTATAATAGTCATCATCTGAATTGAGCGTAGACACAACAGGTGAGCTAGGACAAAATTTGATTTGCCCAATAAAGAATAAGAGTGGCAAAGTGGGAGACAAACATTTCAGGTTGCCCTAAATTTCAGGTTTTATGGTATCTGTCAACTGTAAAATGTCATACTGTTTTTCCATATATTAGAGATTAAGAACAAGAACATTTGCATAGCTAAAGAGACCAGTGAGTCATCTGGAGCTTACACTAGGGCTGAAAGTCCGTTTCTGACCAGATTCCATTTTTGACAGAACTGGTTAGTTCGATCGGTCCCAATGAAGATCGGAATGAACGCTTGCTAAAATTTTTATTCACCAGAACAATAAAAACAAATTCACCCATTCTGCACATGGACAAAACAAAATGGCAGCATCATTATGGCTGCTGCCATTTTGTGCATATGCAGTACGGCTGCCATCATTTTGTGCGTGCACAGTATGACTGGGCACCATTTTACATATGGCTATTTCTTCTAGACTATGCTGACAACATAACTCTTGGAGAGTACAAGGCCTCATTTGCAATTACCCAGGGTGTGAGTCCCATTCATTGTAATGGGATTTGTGCCCTCACTTAGTGCCAAAGCTATCCACTTCGAGAACCACAACCTTCCATCCCGATGGTATGCTTTTCTGTCTGACAGAACCCCAGATCAGTGGGATGGGTCCTCCAGAGAGGTTGCATCAATCCTTATTGATATCAATCCTTATTGATATTTATTATATTTTGCATGTTGTTGACGCTGGCTGGGGTCACAGGATTATATTTAAGTCTCAAAATGGGGTCACAAACAAAACATTTTGGGAATTACTATTTTCAAGATTAGTTCACCACAGGATCAAGACCTAGTATGGTCATGTCTTGCTCTCAAGTATGAGGGTTGATATATATTCTAACAAATATACGTTGAGTTCTCCTCCCTCCACAGCCCCAACCATGGAGGTTATTTTGTTACCATCTGAAGCTTAATATTATTTACCTACTTCCACAGGTGTGCTAAGGACTGGTGTCTATAAGATGTTCAAGATATTTGACGTATTGAATAAGGGCTTAATACTGTGTTACTCAAGCACATTGTGCTTGCATGCCTCAATTTTATACCTTTATTTTAAGGTATAAATTCACTTAAAAGTTGATGCTTGACTAGCAGCACCATAAACCGAAATCCTGTCTATCCACAGAACTAGCAGAATGCAGCAAGCGGAAGAGCACACTTGTAGCAGGGGTCCCTCCCCCAGGGCAAGCCTTACCGCAGGGTGGCTCGGGATGGCCCCACATTCAGGGTCCCCAACTCCTGGCCTGTCAGTGGCCAGGAGCTGGGACCCTGAGCGTGGGGCCGCCCTGGCCGAGTCCGACTCACAGCAGCGCCAGCAGAGGGGGCCAGTGGGAGTGAGGGAGAGGCAGAGGCCCCACCTCTCCCTCACTCCGTGGGTGCCCCCCCCCTCCGCTGCCTGTCAGTCTTGGCCAGGGGGAATGTGCAAGAGGTGGGGCCTCTGCCTCTCTTTCATTCCCCCTGGATGAGACAGACAGACAGCGGAGGGGGCCAGCAGGAGTGAGTGAGAGGCAGAGGCCCCACCTCTCCCTCACTCCATGGGTGCCCCCCCTCCACTGCCTGTCAGTCTTGGACAGGGGGAATGTAGGAGAGGCAGGGTCTCGGCCTCTCTCTCACTCCCCCTGGCCAAGACAGACAGGCAGTAGAGGGGGGGGCAGTGGAAGTGAGGGAGAGGCAGAGGCCCCACCTCTCCCACACTCCCTCGCAACTTCCAGTGGCAGCAGGTGGTGCAGCATCAGATTTAATCTGCTGCTGCACCAGCCGCCGCTGGAGCCCGACACAGTGAGCTGGTGAGCGGGCCCGGCGCAGGGCCCAGGACGACACTGACACCACAGCGATGGATGGGGTAAGTGCTCGCGAAATGACTGGGCTTGAGGATGGGTGGAGGGGAGTGCCCCTCCGCCTGTCCCTGACCCCAGGCCCAGGGAGCACCCCCTGACTGAGCAGGGGAGCACCCCCTGAGCCAGGGAGTGCCCATAGGCCCGGAGGCCAGCGGTGGAAAAGCCCCCGGCAGGAGAGTGGGGCCCATTTCTCCACCGGCCTGGGCCCCGAATCTCCTAAGACTGGCCCTGCCCTCCCCAAGCCCCTAGGGGCCACTTGGGAGTGTATAGGGGAATTAGTTAGCCCTCTGCTATGCAACAGACCCCCTTCAGGGTTCTAGTTTCCTTTAACTCTATCTGGGCAGGGCAAGATCCTGGGGTAAGCATAAAAGTCTGGTCTCTCCTCCTCAACAGGGAAAGTATGGATTTTAATGGCCTCCAAGCTCCCCCTGTACTTCTAGGCCTACTCTGCCAGATCTTAATGCTGTTATTGCACCCCTGCTTCTATGAGGTTCACAGTCCCTGAGGTATTAAAAATCTCTTAACAATATGCAGGACAGATCTCACCTGGGTTCTGAATTAAAGCTCTCTGAGGTGTTGTCCCTTGTAGTGATGAGGTGACTTCCTGGGGCTGTTCCTGCTGTCCTGGGTACTTCCGGTAGGAGAGCTCTCTAAAGAGGTCAGTTTCCTACAGCCACACTGAGCAGACTGAACTGCCTGGCTTTTATAAGGCTCCGGCATGCCCAGACTGGCCCACTCCCATCGAGCATACCCGGGGACTTAGTGTCTGGAACCATGTTAGGCTTCTTCCGAGCATGCTCAAGGACTTAGGCCACTTGAACTATGTTACAGAGATACGGCGGGAAACTTCCGGCAAACTCGAGGTGGCCAAACTCACGAATAGCTCTGAACATGGACGCAGGGGGATTACGCGTCATCAGGCGCGTCCCATGGTGATTTCTCTGATGCAGGACAGGGCTCAAAATCCAGCCCTGTCATCTGTCAGAGAAATTGCCATAGGATTTTCCTGATGACACCTCTACCACCATGTCCATGTTCAGAGCTACTTGTGAGTTAGGCAACTGGGAGTTTCCTGCCGTATCTCCATAACATGAGCAGGTGGCCTTAGTCTCTATGAACTGTCCCTGTCCCTTGTGAGCATGACCAAGTATTTGGGTCCAGGAAAGGTGTAGCGATGAAAGGTTCATCACTACACCCTACTACAATGCTTCTTCAAACGTGATCCACTAAAACTGATTCAACCTTGAAATAGAATGATAGTGTGATGGCCAGCAGGGCCCTACTCCGGCAACCCCGACAGGTTCCTGGAGCAATGGGAACTCCAGGGAGAGGGCAGTGACAAAGCAGGGAGGAGGAGTGCTGCCGGCAGTAGCGCTGACGTCTTCAGACGGCACCCCGACCCTGCCCAGGCGGGCACACTGCAGCCATAGGCGGAAGGATGGGACAGGGAGAGAAAAAGCCGGCGAGGACAGAGGAGGGGGCGGCTGGAAGGCAGGCATCAGTGGCAGAGTTCCAGGGATGACCAAGGATCTCCACACTGCAGGAAAGTGGCCTGGCAACCCAGACTGAGGTAGTGACTAGTGAGGGCTTGTGATTGACTTTTCCTGGGTGCTTCTGGTAGTAGAGCTCTGTAAGGAGGTCCATTTCCTACAGTCACACTGAGCAGTCTGAGGCTGCTTTTAAACGAGGAGCGCTGAAGCGTCTCCTCAACGCCGCATTAAAGGAAAGCCGCCGGAAGTGACGTTCTCCCCGTTGTCGGCGGCGGCTGGAGACACGGGGCTTTGGAGCAGCACGTTCTTAAGCCTGATAATTGAAGTCTTAAGAACGCGCCACTCCAAAGCCCCGTGTCTCCAGCTGCCGCCGCCGCCGGCAACGGGGAGAATGTCACTTCCTGCGGCTTTCCTTTAATGCGGCGTTGAGGAGGCGCTTCAGCGCTCCTCGTTTAAAAGCAGCCTGAGTTGTCTGGCTTTTATAAGACAATGCCCAGACATACCCAGACTGGTCCATTCCCATTGAGCATGCCTGGGAACTTAATGTCTGGAACCATGTTAGGCTTCTTCCAAGCATGCTCAAGGACTTGTGCATGGGTGGCCCATGAGGGAACGCGGCTTTCCTGTCCTTTCAAATCCTGAGACTGGAGGATCAGGTGTGGTTGGGGGAGGGTAGGTGCAGGCTACATCCCGTGGCAAGGGGCCTGGCAGGAGTGCAGGGGTCTCCCACCTGCCCTCGCAAGGCCCCACCAGAGAGAAAGGGGCGTTTCCCCACCCTGTTGGCCCCAGGTTTGGAGGCTGGTGGGGCTCAAGCATAGGGGGAAGTTCATAACTGGCGTAGTTGGCAATGTTGTCCTCAAGGGGCAGATAGACTGACACATGGTGAAGGCAGCACCCAAGACCAGCGGCATCATGAATACTGAGGCTTTGCTTAAATGGCTCATGGACACCTGTCACGGGTTGGAAGTTCCGCACCCCCACTTTACCGGGTTTGAGTGACTCAGTTTCCCTCGCGCACAGCCTGCTTGAATTCGTTTCTCTCTCTGGCTAATTCAAGTCTGCCACAGGGACAACTCCTTTGTCACTCAAGGGCCTGATCCTTCCCATTTACAGACTCTTTACTCTCTGGGTTCGCAAGAGCTTGAGAACTCTTGTTGCTCACTTGTGTTCCAATGTTAGACACAGACACTTCTTCATAAAGATAAGAAGTAAGTTTATTGATTACATAAGCAAGATAGTTGATACAGAGTGGTTACTAGAAATCAAAAGGTAAATATAACACATGCCTGATCTATACTGGTTGAGTTCCTAAATAAGCATCTTACCCTACAAAGGTCCATGAGCTTCTCTCAGTCCTTTGGTGTAAGCGACTGGGTCTCCAGACTTAGAGTTGCTTAGAGAGCGAAATCCTGGCTCCCTCAGTTCATGGTCTCCAGCCTGACTTGCTGGCAGACTTTTGTATGCAGATGTAACTGCTCGAGGTGGCTCTGGCCAAGCGATAGCAAAGCTGGCTTAATGGCCCTTGCTTTAAGTACCCTTCCTCCTTCTTTGGCTCGGGTTTCCCAACTAGGGGGAAACGGGAATGTGTGACCTGTCACATAGGCAACCCAGGCAAACATGAAGGTTGTTTTGCATCTCTGCAGGTTTGTTGGGCTAGGGTTCTCAAATACACATTCTTTGTATCTCTTTGCATTTCCTGTAGCTTGGTCACGTGTCACAGCCCTAATTTGAGTTTTACAGTTCTCAATTGTAACATTACATACATGTGGAACCTTTTGCATTACATATTTACCAGACTTGTAGTCTACATGTAGGCCGGTGTTACACGTGTGTGACCCTATGTTCCTCCATGACAACATCCACAAGGCCCAAATTGACAGCCAACATGGATTTTTGCAACAAACAACCACTGACTTAGCTGGCACCCAGGTTCGCATCCAGAACCAGCTAGCTGAACGAGTCTCTGTCTTAATGGCTCCAGCGATAGTCACTTTAACAGATTGTGTGAAAGGGTCAGTAGAGGCTCGAAGGGCTCAGGTTCACCTCACGAAGATGGCCCCCACTGATGACCCCGAGGCCTTTTTGAATGTGTTTGAGAGAGTGACCATGGCGGCTAAATGGCCTGAGACCCAGTGGGTGTTACTATTGGCCCCCTGTTTATTTGTCTCAGCCCAGGCTGTGTAAGATAGACTGGAGGCCAGTAATGCTGCTGATTTCTACAAAGTGAAAGAGGCGATTTTGAAGGGTCTTGACATCTCAGGTCAGCGAAGACCTACAGGAAGCGATTTAGGGAAGAAAAGTACCCCATTGGGTCTTCCCCTCAGGTTGTGCCTCAACAGCTACGCACTAATTATCTCTTATGGTTGAAACCACAGAAGTGGTCAGCTAGTGAGATAGTTGAGCTCCTGATGGTGGAGCAGTTCATTCAGATACTGCGCCCCCGGCAGTAGGGCCTGGGTAGCGCACCATAGACTCGCCTTCCTGGAAGAGGGTGTGGGCTTAATGGAAAATTAAGCGACCTTTGCTGGAATGCCTTGGCATACAGGAAAGGAGGTCCATAAGGGACAGAGGGAAGAGAGGGAACAGAGAGCTAAGGTTATCACATGGGGAGAAGGAAGGGAGGATAGGAGATGGGACAGGCTTAGGAACTCAAGGGAAGGGAGAGGACATGGAAGGTAAAGCTCCCATGTCCTGGAAATCGCCCGGGCTGGCCACTACTTCCCCAACAACTCAAGGGACTAGTATAGAGAAGGAGGGGGTAGGGGTTCCCGGGACCCAGGTATGCCTCCAGTGTGGTAAGCTGGGTCACATCAAGTGGGGCTGCCCCTTAATAGACTGTACCTTTGCCAAGGGTTGGTTAGGTGAGAAGATCTCGGGGCTACCTGCAGGACAGAAACCCCTGACCCCAGTATGGCTAGGGAGCCATGAGTATATGGCCCTCTTAGACACCGGGTGCAGTCAAACCCTGGTTCGAGAGGGAATTTAGGGAGTGCCTCAGACAGCCTCTCCAAATATTGCACTAGGCTGTATTCATGGAGAGGTCCGCTCATACCCAACGTGATCTTTGCTGTTATCAGTGGCTGGACGGAGGTGGGGGGTGGGAGGGGAGGGTAGTACCAGGCCTTTTCACCCCAAACTGACAGACCAGACAAGGACAGCGGGGTACCATCCTGGGACACGCCTTGGCTGGTAAGCCCTCTTTTTGTCTGCAACTGAGCCTAAACCTCTAGCCACCTGGTAGAGACCATATGAAGTAGTTAGGTAGGTAGGTGATGTTGATTATGTGGTCCGACAACCTGAGAGGCGTCCTGAGCTGCAGACATATCACATTAATCTCCTGAAAGAATGGAGGGATAGGGCCCCTGAACCGAAGGAGGCCCTTGGGGGTGACCAGCCAGCTGAACTGTCCCCGGCAACCTCTAGGGTGTTCCAGTGGGGTTGGAGTTAAACCACCCACAAAAAGCCCAACTAGCTACCTTCTTATCTGACTTTCATCATGTCTTTGCTGACAAGCCAGGTCTCACGACTTTGATCCCATATAACATTGTAACGGAGCCAGGGTAAATAATCTGGGAACCGCCCTGGCTCAATCCCTGACATCTATGGAAAACGATTGAGAAGGAAGTCCACAGTATGCTGGAGTTAGGAGTGATAACCGAGTCCAACAGTTCCTGGCATAGCCAACCCGTACTAGTGGGGAAACCAGATGGATCGATAAGATTCTGCATCCATTTTAGGAAGGTAAATGCCATTTCCCATTTCGATGACCCGCAGAGGCACCCTACTTGAACAATTAAGCGGAGCCAGATATCTCCTGCAACCCAAGAGAAGACGGCTTTCTTCATGCACCTAGGGCTCTTCCAGTTTGTCAGGATGCCGTTTGGACTACTCGGCATGGCTGCAACGTTCCAACATTTAATAGACAAGTTGCTCACCAAACATGGGGTTTATGCAGCTGCGTATATAGATGACATTATTATCTTTATCCCAACAAGGCAAGAACATTTGGATCACCTTCGCCACATCACAAATGCTTTGTCCGAAGCAGGGTTGACCGCTAACCCGAAGAAGTGCCGCCTGGGTCTCCGAGAAGTTACCTACCTGGGGCATCAGGTAGGTAATGGCCAAATTCGACCCATATGGGACAAGTTACAGGCCTTGGAGGACTAGAAGCAACCCTGAACCAAAGAGCAAGTACAGCAGTTTCTCAGCCTGACAGGATATTATATAGGTGGCACGTACTGCACTTTTCAACAGTAGCAGCCCCCCTTATGGACCTGATGGGCAAGATGCAACCTTTTCTGGTCCAATGGACCCCCCAGTGGATACAAGCCTTCGAAGACTTCAAAACCTGGTTGTCCCAAGCCCCGGTGCTATATAACTCTGATTTCTCTTGTCCTTGCCTCCTACAAATGAATGCCTTGGAGGTGGGGATGGGAGCAGTATTATCACAAGTAGTAGACAGGGAAGAACACCCTGTTGCCTATATAAGTCAAAAGTTAGCGCTCAGAGAACGAACCTATGCCACCATCAAGAAAGAAACCCTTGCCGTGCGGTGGGCTGCAGTATCCCTGTGGTATTACTTGGCCGAAACCTACTTCCAACTCATTACAGATCATGCCCCGCTACAGTGGTTGACCTCAATGAAAGATAACAATGCCCGCTTAATGAAATTGCATTTGGTCTTTCAGTCATTCAAATTTGATATCTATCATAGAGCCGGGCATCAGCACTGTAACACGGACTTCTTTCCTCCGCAGGGAAATGATGCTCTGCAACTGTGGCGACCCCGGGCCACCCACTTGTTTTTTTGTGGGGGGAGCTGTGATAGCCAGCAGAGTCCTGCCCCGGCAACCCTGACAGGTTCCTGGAGCAGTGGGAACTCTGGGGAGGGGGCAGCAATGAAGCAGGGAGGAGGAGCGCTGTTGGCAGTAGCGCTGGCGTCATTAAACAGCACCCCAACCCTACCCAGGTGGGCATGCCACAGCCATAGGCAGAAGGAGGGGACAGGGAGAGAAAAAAGTTAGCGAGGACACAGGCGGGGGTGGCTGGAAGGCAGGCGACGGCAGCAGAGCTCTGGGGTTTACCGAAGATCTCCATGCTGCAGGGAAGTGGCCTTGCAACCCAAACTGGGGTAGTGACCTGTGAGGGCTGGGAGGGTGGGGGTCCTGTGAGGGAATGTGACTTTCCCCTTTTTGCAGATCCTGAGACTGGAAGATCAGGTGTGGTTGGGGGAGGGGAGGTACGGGCTATAGCCTGCGTCAAGGGCAGAGCCAGCCCCAGGGTTTGTGAGGCCATGTGCAAAGTCTTGGTGCAGGGCCTAATTTGCATAATTAGGCACCACCTAATTATGCAAATGTATACATTTACATAAAACTTACTCCCTCTGGACAGGAAGGATTCCCATTCTCCACCTCTCTGAGCAACCATGGAGAAGC
>QEPC01014204.1:1310583-1341642 GCA_003113815.1 Sphenodon punctatus
CCCACTCGTCATGCAGCTCGCATGCACACGAATTTCCTGTTTCTGGCGCGATCACGCTCTCGTGTTAGTTCACCGAACGTGACCAAACTGAATATGACCGAACATGAACCGAACGTACAGACCAAACAGAACCAAACCGAACGGCCGAACCCGGCGAACTACCCGAACTGCCGAACTGAATGGCCGAACCAAACGCAGCCGAACCGAACGCAGCCAAACCCAAACCGCGATCTGTTCGCCCATCCCTAGTCCCCACCGTTCAAGGCTGGGTACTAAGTTGGTGGAGCAGTTGCTTTTTATTAAAGTTAATCTGCTGCTGAGATTCCCTGAGTTGCCCTTGGAGATGGAGTGAGAGGGGCACTCTGCCAACTCCAGGGGTAATCTTATGCTCCTCAGTTCTGCTAGTTTCTCTTTCCTTCCAAATAAACCTGTAGAAATGGTGGCACAGGCCCATATACCCAAACACACATACTCGCTCTCTCTCTCTCTCTCTCTGATAACCCTTCCCCATGGGGCAATATTAGCATCTTGACAACCTGCAACATCTAGAGTATTGCCAAGTACTCTCGTGCCCACCGGCCATTTTATCTTCCCCATTTAATTATTACAACAGGTCACTCCTGGATGCTCTCTACAAGTTGAAGCCTTAGCCTTGTGAAAGCTGGGTTACGGAGAAGATGAGTGAAGGGCTCCCTCTCATGTATTGGCAGAGGTGATCTATAGCCAAGTTCAAGACACCCTGTCACCCTGCCACGAAGGGTCTTCCCATGGTGGCCCCTGTAGGGCAATCTCAAGCCAAGTTCAAGACACCCTGCCAACTAGGGGCTTCCCGAGGTGGCCCTGTATGGGGAGATCTATAGTCTACCTCAAGACACCCTGCCACCAAGGGGCTTTTCAAGGCGGTCCCGTGTGGGGTAATCTATAGCCAAGCTCAAGACACCCCAACACCAAGGGACTTCCCAAGGTGGTCCCGTGTGGGATGATCTATAGCCAAGCTCAAGACACCCTGACAATTATGGGCTTTTCAAAGCAGTCCAATAATGTGGGGGTGATCACTAAGCAAGCACAAGACACCCAGACCACCCTAAGACTCTCCTCCTGCCACCGGGTGATGACTAACCAACAATGATGCGGCTGTTGCTCATGCCTGCCCATCTATCTACCATCCTGCCTGAGTGCCCTACTGCCACCGGGCGATATTTTCTGCTGCTCCTTCTGTCCACCCTGCTTGCCCTCTTGCCTTCCTGCCACCAGGCGATGAATGACCACCAATGCTGGTGCTGCTGCTGCTCATGCCCGCCTTGCCTGCCTGCCCTCCTACCACTGGGCAATGACTGACCAGCAATGCTGCTGCTGCCTGCCTGTCTGCCACCCTGCCTCTCCTACTGCCACCAGGCAATATTTTCTGCTGCTCCCACCCGCCCTGCCTGCCTGTCCTCTTGCCCTCCTGCCACTGGGCAATGACTGACCACTAATGCTGCTGCTGCTGCTCAATGCTACTCAATTTCAGTCCCAAGATCCATGATTATATCTCTGGGGCCATCATTCCAATCCCAGAGGGCTGTGTCATTCCACTGCTCCTGAAGATGTCATTCCAGGCCCTATCACCATATTTAAAACACTGACACGGTCATCCACTCCCAGGGGGCTGTCATTCTACTGCAACTGAAGCCAACATTCCAGGCCCCCAAAACATGCTTTTTGTTCTCTGGGGCCATCATTGAACTCCCAGGATACTGTCATTCCACTGCACCTAAAGCTGTCATTCCAGGACCAAGACGCATGATTATATCTCTATTCTCTGGGGCTGTCGTTCAACTCTCAGGGGGCTGTCATTCTACTGCACCTGAAGCTGTCATTCCAGTTCCAGGAGACTTCATTGGTGCCTTCATTCAGCTTCTGGGCGCTGTCATTTTAATGCAACTGAAGATGCCATTTCAGTCCCAAGATCCATGATTATATCTATGGGGCCGTCATTCAACTCTCAGGGGGCTGTCATTCCACTGCACCTGAAGCATTCTAACTTGAAATCAGAACTGGAACTTTGGATTTCAGTGTAAATCGGATTTCTGCTTCTGCTTCCGGTTTCTAGTTTAGCCAGAGCGGAACTGCAGGAGCTGTCATTCCAGTCCCAGGAGTCATTCCAATGCCGCAAGAGCTGTCATTCCAGTCCCAGGAGTCATCATTGAAATACTAGGGAAATCATTCCACTCCCAGTGGCCATCATTCCAGTGCTGCAGGAGCAGTCATTCCAGTCACTAGGGTCATTCCAGTGCTGCAGGAGCAGTCATTCTAGTCTTCACCTATAAAGCTCTTCACAACCTTGCTCCCCCCTACCTCTCTGCACTTATCGCCCTCCATACTCCAGCCCGTGCACTTCGCTCCTCCTCTGTCCCTTCTCTCACCCTTCCACGCCTTCCCTGCTCCCCTAAGCGCCTTCGTCCCTTCTCACTTGCTGCCCCCCATGCCTGGAACTCCCTCCCTGTCCACATCCGCCTTGCCCCCTCCCTTCATACCTTCAAATCTCTCCTTAAAACTCACCTCTTTCGCTCTGCTCTGTCTGACTCTTTATCCTGCTGAGCCACTATTCCTATACCTACGATCGGTTTACCCTTATCCTTGCAACATGGACCTGCCTGCTGTCATTCTCATCGTAACCAAGCCAAGTACGTGCACTTGAGACCTCGCATCTTCATGAATGTTAGACCCCTTGTCTCTCCCTCTGTTCCCCTTCCTAAGTCTCTCCCCCAGCTCCTGTCTCTCAGATTGTAAGCCCTAGGGGCAGGGACCGTGTCTATTTTATTACTTTATAATGTGCCAGGTACACTGCTGGTGCTATATAAATGTTTGTTAATAATAATAATAATAATAATAATAATAATAGTCTCAGGAGTCATCACTGAAATACTAGGGTCATCAATCCACTCCCAGGGGCCGTCATTCCATTGCTGCTGAAGCTGTTATTCCAGTCACTAGGGTCATTCCAATGCTGCAAGAGCTGTCATTCCAGTCCCAGGAGTCATCATTCCAGCTCTGGGGCCAGGGCTATCATTCATGAGCTAATGGAGCTGTCATTCCAGGGCTGGGACGGGATAATATGTTTGTCTGTATCTGTCTGATCGTTTCTGTGTGAAATTTGCATTCATTCCCAGTTCAACACTCCTTGTCATTTTGCCCTGTCTCCTACCTATATCAATTCTCACTGTTTCTGTGATTCATTCTATTTCCCTCCAAAAGCAGTTTCTTGTTTTAGATGCGGCTGACTTGCATTTGTTTAGAGCCTATGCTCGTCGACTGGCATTCGCAGAAGTAGGGTCTATTATTTCCCATGAGCATTTGTATGATTCCCATTGATTCAAATGGTCATTCATGTCAATTGTTTAAGTACATCCTCTAAAAAAAAATGTCTCTCCCTGTTCCTAAGTAAAACTAAAAACAAACAAACAAAACATTTACCAACCTTGCACCTCTTCTGTGGTGCTCCTCTTCTTCTACACCAGACGTGGATGAGCCCAGCTCCACCACCTCCTTAGAAGTTCCACTTCCTGCAGCTTGAGCCTCCTCCACATCCATTGCTTTGCTCACTATAGTCTTTCTCTTCCTCTTCCCCATAACCACTACGTACCACAAGCAAAGCACACACAAAGCACACACAAGCAAACTACCACACACAAGCAAGGAACACCTCACAAGCAAACACAACAGTTAATCTTATCACACACACATAGCACAAATCCACACCCCCTCTCACACTCAGTCACCACACACAGCCCAGAGGAAACTAACCTGCAACTTCCACTTTTGGTGGGATTTCCAGTTGATTCCAAAATTCCGAATTTCAAAATACTACAATTCTGAAAGAAAATTAAAAATTCTGAAATTCGGAATGGGTCCCTCTTGCACACCCCTAGTGTCTAATAACACCCACAGTCCAACAGAGTAAGGCCCTGATTCTGTAAACATGTATGTGCACATCGTCCCCGCATAGTCCCATTAAAGTCAATGGGATTATGGATGCATTGGGACTGAGATGGGAACAAGTGTCTCTATTCCACAGGGAAATACCGACCTTTTGGGAATGCTTGTGAGCGTTCCTCGTCAGTGCTTCGGTAGTCTCTTGTGATTCTGTGTTTCTGCAATTGTCAATACCGGTGCCTGTGATTTTTCATCATTTCACTTTCCAGCATTTCCCCAGCGTTTTTTTGGTCCCTTTTCAGGACTTTTATGAGTTTTACAGCACCTTTACGGCAATGTTCAGCACTTCCCTGGCACTTTTGCATCTCTACGCCCCCCGGGCACACATGAGGTTTGGGTGGGACTGGAACTGTAGCACCTCTGCTCAACTTGTAAAAAACAACAACAACAACAAATGGCAAAACCACCAGAAAAGCCAGTAAGTTTTCGCGTTGTGCTAATGACCTGTTTCTGACAGAAACCACACTTGCTATGATTTGTTGTTTCAAGCCTAGCATTGTAAGCTCTCGGGCAGGGACCGCGTCTATCCTATTCTCGGTAAAGCACAAGGCACATCGCTGGTGCTATATAAATGCTAATAATAGTAATAATAATAATAATAATTAATGTGTCAGTGTTTTCCAGATCAGAGCCTCACTGTGCTCCCCTATTTCACTTTTGATCTGGCAAAACTGGAGGCTGCATTCATGCCAGATTCCCCATCACTACTTTTTGTTGTGGGAATTTGCAGTCACACATTTTAATTGTTTCCAGTCTAGGGCTGGGACTCTGGGCCAAATTTCGGTTTCAGTCAATTTCGGTTTCAGTTCTCATGAATTTCGGTTCTTTTTCGGTTTTGGTACTATCGGATCTTTTGCATTGATTTTTGTACTGGATTTTTAACATTGCGTTTTTTCAATGGGGGACAAACCACAATGTTAAAAATCTGGTACAAAAATCAATGCAAAAGATCTGATAGTACTGAAACTGAAAAAGAACCGAAATTTCAGATTAATCCAAAATGGCCATTTTCGGATACTTTCAGTTTTATCCGAAACCGAAATTCCCATCCCTAGTTTCCACATTCTCTCCCCTACTTCAAAAGTTACTGAGAGTAGTGCTGTGGCCACTAAGAGATTTTTAAAAAATTGTTTTCTTGTCAATAATATTTATTTATTTATTTTATTAATTTCATTAAATTTATTAGCCGCCCCCCTCATGCCTACGGCATCTTCTGGCGGCTTACATCGTCATAAAAACACAATAATAATAAAATCAACAACAATAAGAACACCCGACCCATGACAATTTATAAAACATCTCTAAAACCAACCCGCCCCCCTACCCCACCCTCTCACCCTCCCCTCCGAAGGCCTGGGTGAACAGCCAAGTCTTGCAAACACGTCGGAAGGCCAACAGGCCCGAGGCCAGGCGAGCCTCCTCCGGGAGAGAATTCCATAAATGCGGCCTGACCACCGAGAATGCTCTCTCCATTGTGGCCCCCCGTTTTACACGGGGGACCTCCAAAAAGGCGCCCCTGGTGGACAGAAGGGATCGCTTTGAGGCGCAGAGGGTGAGGCGGTCCCTGAGGTATGAGGGGCCCAGACCGTGCAGGGCTTTATAGATTAACACTAACACCTTGAATCTGGCTCGGTACGCTATAGGCAGCCAGTGCAGAGCGCGGAGCACCGGTGTTAGGTGCTCATGCCTCCCCGTCCCCGTAAGGAGATGGGCTGCTGCATTCTACACTAGCTGCAGCCTCTGAACCAGAAACAAGGGAAGCCCCATGTAGAGCGCATTGCAGTAGTCTAGCCTCGAGGTGATGAAGGCATTATTCCAACCAGGCAGACAGTGGGGGAGTCATCTCTCAAGAGGGAATCACCTCTATCCCCTCCTGCAGCAATTTAGACTGACTGACGTGTAGATTAATATCTTCAAATATTAAAAGAAATACATGTGATGAATTTAGTCTCATTCTTAAACCTTGCTTTCCAACATAACCTTTTGGGAATTAATGTGTTACACCTGGTGTATCTGGTCACCTCATCCCTTAAAAAATAAAGCATGTGGAAGGGTTGTTTTTTTTCCCATACCAAGCATCTTGTATGAATGAAGCCCAACTCTGGAATGTTGCTATATGAAAGCATATTATGCTCTATCAGAGAAACAGAGTTACTGGGACAGAGCGCTGTTATGGCATGTGGAAAGTATTGCATGCGGAAAATAAATGCCTCAGCTTTGCCTCTATATTTATTTTTGATAAATGCCTCTGGTTTGCCTTGTTTATCTAATAGCAAGACAACATTATCCGATGACAGCATCCTGTTCCATTGACATTATCTCCTAATGAAACATATATCTTTACTTGTTCTTGCTTGGTTTTGCAAAATGTCCATGGTAGGCAGTGACCGACTCTAAAAATGATAAAGTAAGAATGTATTAATAAATGTGGGCTTTACAAAGGTTTTGCACCAACAGCTCTTCAGAGATGACCCAGAAATATTAAGTTATAGGTTCCAAAATTGGGCATCAGAACCCCCAAGTTAGCGTCACACCATCTGTAGAGGGGGGAGGGGGGAAAATCAAACGTCCAACTATTAATCATTTCTAAAGCACTTTCACTGTGTGGCTCTCCATGTTACAGTTAACCACTGGAGAAATCAGCTGGCATTATTTTCACTGCAATGTTATCTCACGGTGGAGCATGTTTATGTGTCTCTTGTGTTTATGTTGTCACCCGATGGACTCTGACCAACAAGGGGAGCCTATGGGGTGAAATTGGACTTGGGAAATCAAGGTTCAAATCCCATCAGAGCCATCAACTCAGCTGGTGGTGTTGGACAAATCACTGTCTCTCAGTTCCTGTCCTAGGACTGAAATGAGATTTTGCCAAAATGGGAAATCTTGTTGAAATACAGGCTCTCAATACTGTTTTGTTTGAATCAAGAACTTCTTGGTACTCGACAATGTCTTGATCTAGATTTTGAGTCTTGATTTACTGACAATTTGCTTATCAACTTTTCACTTGCCGTTCATAATTCATTTACCACTTACTGCCAGAGAAATCAGAGAGTACGGCACCCGAAGTATTGATTTTTGGCCATTTGAATCTTAAAACAGAGGCCATAACTTCAGGGAGAGGGAAGCAGGTTTCATCGTTCACAAATAATGTGGTAGTTCTGGGGTTTGCATTTGAACAAATCATTTGAAGTAAAGCTAAATGTAAACTGTTTGTGGCCGTCAGGATTTATTTATGAAGAGACAGTGATTTGCTCACTACTCACAAAACACATCTAGACACAGTTTCCGCTTGGGGGACCTGCCAGTTTAAAAGGCAAACACAGATAAGACAAGAAGCTTGACCTTTGGAAGTCCCAAAAGCTCACTTAGGAAGTTATGATACGTGATGTGTGTCTATTCCTTTGTTAATGAGAGGGATGTGGAATATTTGTGGGTCTTGCAGAGGAAATGAATCCTTAGCTGGGATCAAAATGAGAAAAGATCGAGGATCTTCCTAATAGTTGCCATCCCAGCAGGGCCGGCCTTACTGCGGGGTGGTTAGGGGTGGCTGGCCAGGGCCCTGTTCCTGAGGGGCCCTGCGCCCGGTTCCCAGCCGGAACCCCGCGGTAAGAATGGCCCTGATCGCAGTCTGTTATTATTATTATTATTATTAACTTCTGTCTGCATTTGTGGAGGGCCGTTATGCAGGAATTCCACACGCCCAGCGCTTACGCTCCCTTTGTAATATGGGGGAGGGAGACACGCCAGAACATATCATAGGCAGCTGTCCCGCTTTTGCTGCGCCCAGGCTCAAGTATTTGGGGGGTTTTCTCGCCAGGGGGGATTTACGGGGAGAGGGTCTGTGGAAGCTATTAAACCCTGTTGATTCAAGTGCATCTAGAGCAACTGCAAATTTCTGCTGGGCAGCATTGTCTATAAGGCAGAGGACTCTTCCCTCTGGTTCCATATGCCCAGCGAGCAATCGTTAGGAAGAAGATTTTTGGGTGGGGAGGTGGATTGAGGGTCCTATGCAGAATCTGAAACTGTTTACATGGGGGTCCCCCAGAGGGCTTAATCCTTCTGGGGATTTTATTTTATTTTATTTTTATATATGTGTTAAGTTTGACAGCATTTGTGGTATGTATGTGTTTATGTATTTGTTTTTTACTTTTCTCCCTTTTATTGTTGGTAAAATTGTTATGGCCCAGGTGGCTAAACAATAAAGGATTTATTATGTATTATTATTAACAAGCATTTATATAGCGCCAGCAGTGTACCTGGCACATTACAAAGTAATAAAATAGACACGGTCCCTGCCCCTAGGGCTTACAATCTGAGAGACAGGAGCTGGGGGAGAGACTTAGGAAGGGGAACAGAGGGAGAGACAAGGGGTCTAACATTCATGAAGATGCGAGGTCTCAAGTGCACGTACTTGGCTTGGTTACGATGAGAATGACAGCAGGCAGGTCCATGTTGCAAGGATAAGGGTAAACCGATCGTAGGTATAGGAATAGTGGCTCAGCAGGATAAAGAGTCAGACAGAGCAGAGCGAAAGAGGTGAGTTTTAAGGAGAGATTTGAAGGTATGAAGGGAGGGGGCAAGGCGGATGTGGACAGGGAGGGAGTTCCAGGCATGGGGGGCAGCAAGTGAGAAGGGACGAAGGCGCTTAGGGGAGCAGGGAAGGCGTGGAAGGGTGAGAGAAGGGACAGAGGATGAGCGAAGTGCATGGGCTGGAGTATGGAGGGCGATAAGTGCAGAGAGGTAGGGGGGAGCGAGGTTGTCTGTCACAGTCGGCCATGAAAAATGAATGAGAGAGGCAGAGATTCCGCCTCTCCCTCATTTCCCCTGCCCGAAACTGTCCCCTCGGCTGCCTGGCTCAGTCTGTAGCAGACTGAGCCAGGCAGCGGAGGCTGCCCGGCCAACCAGCGTCGCGATGTGAGGGAGAAGTGGGGCTTCTCCCTCCCTTCTGCTGGAAGTGAGGGAGAAGCAGAGGCCCCGCCTCTCCCTCACGCCTCAGACTGGAGTTGGTGGCAGCAGCCCAGGGCCGGAAAGAGGAGCGACGACGGACGGCACGAGAGAAGCGACAGCAGATGAGGTAGGTGATCTGAACAGCCGCTCGGGCTTGGGGATGGGAGAAGGGACTGCCCCTCCGCCCATCCCTGAGCCCAGGCCCGGGTAACATGCCAAGCTCGGCAGCAAGTGTACCCCTGAGCCGGAGAGCACCTGTAGGCCTGCGGCACCATAAGTTAGTGTGGGGCCCCACATTGTTTCCCAGCCCAGGGCCCCGCTTTCACTAAGGCCGGCCCTGCATCCCAGACCCTGGTGGTACAGAGTTTACATGGGTTTGAGACAAATAGGTTGGAGCAACTCCATTACAGAGGCATTTTATAATTCTCTTTTTCCTACATTGTTGGTCATTTGCCATTAGAAACACTTAGGACAGGCTGGTTTTATTTCCCCACTTTTACCAAGCAGACATCCTACTCTGAGACAGTGGTTTGTCATTTTGTCTAAGCTAGTTCTTTCAGCTTCAGCAACAGAGCAGGTACAACCTACATCAACAGATTTGACCAAATCAGTCTGACCCCATGGAAGTATTATGAACTTGGAAGCTGCTCTAGCACAAGGGTTGGTGAACTATTGGCTCTCCCTCCCCACCCCCCTGAGGATCAGCCCTAGGGAGAGCAGGTCCCGAGACAGGGGGTGGGGGGCAGGGCAAGATAGGAGCACAGCGGCCAGAGTAAGGGTCCATGAAAACGACCTGCAAAAGCAGCAGCGATGCCCCCTCCCTCTTCCCAGAAGCCCCATCGGAAGGCATAGGGTCATCACACCATGGCAGGTCTCCACGGGGGGTGGGGATAGCGGAGCAGGGCCCTTCTTCAGCAGTGAGGGAATCGCCGGTCCCCTACGGTTCCTGCCAGGGCTTTCAGAAGGAGGGCGAGGACATTTCCGGGAGGAGGGAGAAAGCACTTCTGGGAGGGGGCCCCGCTGCATTGCTTGTGCCTCCTATGGTTCTTGCCCAGCCACTTGTGAGGGGCCCTGCTCTGGCTCTTGTCTGGTCCAAGACCTAGTCCTCTGCCTAGGACTTTTTTCAGCAGCCTTGTCCCCATGGAGCCACCATACTGTCTGTCTCCAGATTAAGGCCAGGTCTGTTTTCTCCTCAGATAAGGCCCTGTCATGGACCCAGACTGTATCAAGGGCCCAAAAAAGGAACCAAGGGTCGGGAGATTAGAACTGTGTCAGGACACACAAATTGGGTACCAGAAGTTTGGACTGAGCAGTGACATATCCAAGATCTCTCAGCAGGAGAAGCAATTTCCTCCTCAGGCCTCCCATTGGTTATGCCCCTGGGACTGAATCAGAGCCCAGGTGATGGACCTTACGTCCAGTCTGTGAACTGGGTCAGACTTTGAAGGAAAGTCTGAGAAATCTTGAGAGAAGGGAAGAGTCAAGGTACCCTGGGAGGAAATTTATTTATTTTATATTTATTTATAAAAACATTTGGTACCCCACCCCTCCTGCTCCAAGCAGCCTGGGGCAGCTTACAACATTAAAACACATTCAAATCAATAACAAACAAACAATACAACTAGAAAGAGAAGGCACAGAACCAACCCCACCCCTCCCAGCCCTCAATCCCACCCTACACCCCATCTCCCTCGCCAAAAGCCAGACAGAACAACTACATTTACACATACGACAGAAGGAGGGGAGATCCTGAACCACCCGGGCCTCCACCAGGAAGGAGTTCCACAGCTGAGGTGCAGCCACTGAGAACACCTCTCCATAGTGGCCCACCCGGGGAACCTCGAGGAGGGCGCTCCCAATGGACTGCAGAGGCCACTCCAGAACGTGGAGAGTGAGGCGGTCCCACAGGTAAGTCGGCTGTATAGGGCTTTATAGGTCAGAACCAATACCTTGAATAGGGCCCAGAAGATTGTAGGCAGCCAGTGCAGAGCTTGGAGCACCAGTGTAATGTGCTCATGGTGACCCATCCCCGTAAGGAGACAGGCCACTGTATTCTGCACTAGCTGCAGTGTCTGGACCATCACCATAGGTATCCCCATGTAGAGTGTGTTGCAATAGTCCAATCTCAAGGTAATGAAAGCATGGATGATGGTGGCCAGCCAGGTCATCATCTGAAATATACGGCTGAAGCCATCGCACCAGATGTCAATGATAGGAGCAGCCACATCCACTGCCCCCACCACCATCACCTCCGTCTTGTCAGGATTCAACTTCAGTCGGTTTGCCCTCATCCAGTCCTCAACAGTTGCCAGACATTGGGTAAGCACAGAGACTGTTAGGTCCGGGTTGGATGAAAATGAGAAGTAGAGTTGGGTGTCATCAACATATTGATGACACCACACCCCATACTGTCTCACGACCTCACAGAGTGGCTGCATATACATGTTGAACAAGAACAGTGACAGAATAGAACCTTGCAGGACACCACACATGAGGTCCCATGGAGATAAAGAACAATCCCCAAGCACCACATGCTGAGTCCTCCTGGCTAGGAAGGAAAGGAACCAGTCAAGGACAATCCCGCCCACTCCAGCTCAATCCCGCAAGTGAGTCACCAACATCTCATAGTCAACGGTATCAAAAGCAGCCAACAGATCTAACAAAATTAGCAGGATCAAATCAACCCGGATCTAATTCACGGCGAAGGTCATTGACCAAGGCCACAAGTGCAGTATCCATGCCATATCCCGGATGAAAACTGGACTGAAAGAAATCCAGATAACCAGTGCGATCTAGGTGTCCCTGCAGCTGGTGGGCCACAACCAACCCACTCAATAACCTTCCCTAAAAAGGGAAGGTTAGAGACCGGCTGATAACTAGAGAGGGAATCAATGTCAAGTAATGGGTTTTTGAGGAAAGGTCACACCACCGCCTCTTTGAGGCAGCCTGACACTCTGCCCTCCTGAAGGGAGGCATTGATGACTCCCACCAGCAATGGCTTCACCATCTCGTATCGGGCCTTAGCCAGCCAGGATGGGCATGGGTCAAATTCACAAATGGTGGCCATAACAGCCCCAAGAAATTGATTCCACAAAACTGGACAAGGTGGGGCTTCCACAATTCTGGCTCACCCACTGCAATAAATGCGGCATCGAAGTTGTGGTGAATCCAAGCGATTTTCTCTGCAAAATAATCACCAAACATGTCACAGCGGGCATTAGATAACTCTGATTCCAGGCGGAGGGAGGGAGGACTGACCACCTGGAAAAGCTCCGCTGGATGAGATTTTGCAGAGGCTATACGAGCAACAAAAATCTCCTTTTTGCTGCCTTTACAGCTACAGCATAGACACCTAAACTGGCTCTATGTTGCAATCTGTCAGCTTCAGCACGTGAACGATGCCACTGTCACTTCAACTGCCTCCCCTCCTGCTTCAGCAACCTCAGGCCCTCTGTAAACCATGAAGGCCTGAGCCATCGCCAAGGGAGTGGATGCCTTGGAGCCATCCAGGCAATGGCTTCCAACAGCTAGGTATTCCATAAAGCCACGAGGTTATCGAGTGGGCAGTCATCAAGATCAGAGATCTGGAACCTCTCGGGTTCCATTTGTCTCCAGGGGCAACTCAGTTCTACACCCCCCTGGGGGCAGACATATGCCAGGAGACATGTTTGCAGGAGGTAATGCTCCATCCATGACAAGGGTTCTACTAACACTTCCCCTATCAACGAATCCCCCGCATCAAGGCCTGTGCAAATAATCTGGTCCAGGGTATGCCCCCCATCATGCGTTGGGCCACTGACAATTTGGGACAGGCCTTTGGTTGCCATGGAGGCCATGAACTCATGCTCCGCACCACCGAGACTGGCGTCAGCATGTATGTTGAAGTTCCCCAAGACTAATGTCTTCAGGGAGCGCAACACTACATCAGACACCAGCTCCATCAGAGTGACTAGGAATGCTGCTGTACAAGTCAGTGTACGGTATACAAACAGCAACCCCAATCTGTCCCCCGTGAAATCAAACACAAAATGGAGGCCCTCTACCCCCGATATGGCCTGCACCGGATACCTCCTGACAGACCATGAATCCTTACAAATAATGGCTCCTCCCCCGCCCTGTCCCTCCAACCGAGGCTGATGCTGCACAGAGTACCCAGTCGGCACAAGGTCAGCCAAAATAGGCCCCAACTCATCATCCATCCAGGTCTCAATAATGCACATGAGGTTGGCGTCATGGTCCAGGATTAACTCCTGGAGTGTAGTGGATTTATTAACCACCGACCACGCATTCAGCAGCATCAGATTCCGGCCAGAGGTTCTCTGATCATGACCCACTTCGGCACCTGCGTGGGGGGAAGTGAGTGGGACAGGCAACAAACACCTGACCTGTCTCACAGATCTCACACCCCTCCCCAAGGGACCATATTTCCCCCGCCCCATCACAACCCCAATGGCTGTGTCTGCCAGACTTCCCCTCCCAGTTGCTCTGCCCACATGGAAAGGGAGATCCCCTCCCCACCAATTCCCCCATCCCACCCACTCACACCAGGCAAGATCTCACACCTCCCCCCACAGGACCCTTTCCCCCCGGACACTGGGGAAAAAGATCCCCCTCCCCAAACCACTTCCGCTCCAGCCCCCCCTCACACCGAGGCTGGAGAAAAACCCTAACTTTCCTACCACCCCTCTACCCTAAGATCATAACCTCCCCTAACCAGACTTCCCTGAATAAATAAAAGTCACCATAACCACCCCCATTCCAATGGTCCCATTAAGGGCCTGGTGCACGGCCCATAGCTGCACCTACGGCACTGCTGGGTCACAAGCCGCCAAGCTGGTGATTTATAGTAGATCCAGTGGTAGCACAGTTCAATTCAGCCAGTGGTGGATAAATTATCTATCATAGTCCGTTTTCTGGTGATGTGGCTCTGGCTGCCACAACGACCCACAAACAGTACTTCATCCTTCGACTGCCCTCTGGGCAGCAGTTCCCTTATATTGATGTTACCTGGGAGGAGGAGGGGCAAAGGAGAAACCCCAGGTGAGAGGGGAACCCCAGGTGAAAGGGAATTGAAGGAACTATGGGTGTCTTTAGACATAACGTCAATGGGTGTCTGAATGGGTGTTTTGACCTTGATATGAACACCGGTTTGGCCTTGTGTTCACCATGTGGCGCTGCTTAGACACACAGCCCATCTTGGGGCAAATCAATGTTTTGCTCGCCACCCGATCTCAGCACGCAAGTGCTGCTGCCTCGTTCCCCAAGTTGTAACTGCTAACACGCCACACGATATCATTAGACACAACGTTGGCCACGTGTTCAGTCGGAACACACAAATTGTCCTTGTGATGCAATGGTGTTCACACTGTGTGTTCAACAGGCGGACAAAATGGTGTTGGGATTGTTATGGTGCCTACACATAACGGCCAAACATGTGCTTAGGGATTTTGACACCCGATCTTTGTTATGTTTAAAGACACCCTATGTCTCTGGTATGGATTGGACTCGTTGGAGGGCATTAGTGAGGTGTGAGCCCAAACTGCAGGGTAGAGGGTGACTCTGCCAGAGACCCTTAACTTGGTACTTTTCATTAACATCCAAGTAATTTCACTTGCCTCAGGTGGAATTAAACCTGTTTCCAGTCAGGGCTAAGTGCCAGCACTGGCACCAACTAGCCCGGAGGATTGTGCTGTGAATGTTTTACTCTTCAAATGAAATGGATGAATGGGGAAGGATTTTCCAGGGTCTGGGTTCAATCCACAGGACACTGCTGCATGTTGCTTTTCTTTCTCTCTCTTGCACAGATACTCACAATCCTTGGAAGAAGAGAAATGACATACAGAGCTTGGGAAGTGGGAAATAAGCATTCCATTGTGATAACTGGGCTCGGGAGACCGCCTGCCAGGTTCATTCTTCAGTAAAAAAAAAAATGTATGGCTAGAATCCACCACTTTTCTTCTGATAGGGAAAGTGTTGTCCAAAGGAAGATCTTATTGCAGAAACAATCATCTCCTCATGAAACTGAATTACGAGAAAGCTCTGGTAGCTTTCCTCTGGTAGCTCTGGTAGCCTGGCAGGAACACCGGAATATCCAGCTAACCGAAATATCCAGCTATCCTCTGGTAGCTGGCAGGAACACCGGAATATGACCAAGCTAAGGGTGGCCTGGACGGCCAATGGGATAATAAGGTTCTGGAAGACAGTGGGAGGAAGATTGTTAAAACCACTCTTAAAACTACTTGAATAAAAGTTTTTCTAAGTTATGGTGCAGAAATCTGGGGGCCACCTGACCCTAGTAGACTTGGAGTCCATCCAGAACAAGGTCCTTAGATCTATTTTGGGTGTCCCCAAAGGTACACCTTCGTGATTAGAACTGAGACCGGTGTTCTGTTTTCACCTTGGAGATGAAGGCTGGCATGTGCATGTTTTCATATTGGCAGAAGCTACTATCCATGCCTGATGACCGGTTACCACGTCTCTGCTGAGCCAAACAATCTGATTTTGATTCTAGCGGCTCATGGAGAAAACTGCTGCTGAGTAAATTGCTTCCATCGACTGGTCTTTCTTTTGAATTTTTTTCTGATCTTAGCAGGGAGAGGGCCATAGTTCTATTCAAAACCCAACTGAGAGAGCTATATGCAAACTGATTTAGCTGGCATTTCATCATCCCAAGTTGTCCCCTGGTATTGCAAAATGAAGAGGCAAGACCAGTATGAACAATACCGTACTATTCTAAGTAATTTCACGATACGCAGAGCACTGACCTTATTGAGGTTCCAACTGATGCCTTCGGCGGTAGAGGAGGGACGGTACTATGGAACCCCATGTGAGCTGAGGCATTATCTGCCACATTATCGGTTTGCCTGCCCTTTCTCAACAGAAATACGCTGTTATCTTATATTCCCCTTATTGGTAGGAAAATGCACTGGGATATGCATTTAAGGCTATCCTATTTGTTGGCAAACCCCTGTAATCATGTCATACTGAAGGTGGCAAATCTAGCTCATGCCTTGGCAACTCGGAGGCATACTGCTGTATCCAAGCGGAACAATCTATTTTTATGACCCCTTTAAATTTTAATGTATATGTTTGTGCTGCTTGTATTTATTGGTTATTTTTGTACTTATTTCCTATAGTTTTATACTTGGCTGACTTTTATTCCTACTCTGTTTTATTCTGTACATTGTTACAACCTATGGTTATGACAAATAAAATTTGAACTTGAACTTGAAAAGGAAGATCATAAGAAGTGCCAGACTGGATCAGACCAATGGTCTATCTAGCCCAGCATCCTGTCTCCGACAGTGGGCATTGTCGGTCACTTCAGAAAAGAACACTACAGATGGTAACAGAGTGATCCATTCCATGCTATTTGCTCCTGGCTCACAACAGTCAGAAGCTCCATCCCCTGACCAATTTGACTAATCTATCCTCTAAGAACCTATCCAGTCCTAAATAAATGAGCACATAGTGCAGGTGTGAGCAGTAGAGATCCAGGAAAGTTGGGGTCCAGTGTAAAATAATAGTACCCCCTTTCCCCTCAGTCTTCCTCTCTTAACAGAACCCCTAACCAGGCCTGGATATGTGGATAAAGGCATCTGTTTATTTTATTTTAATTTTTGTGCTTTTGTGACAATTGGCCCTAAGTGGCAATAGACCTAGGGATTGGGTTATGTCCTGGGGAGGGTGTAGCCCTCCTGATTAGCTGGAATGACTGTCCCTTTAGGGGAGTTGACTGCCTCCATAGGCCAGACCCTTCCTGGGGATATAAGGTGCAGAAGGCTCTTCTGGAAGATCTGTCTGTGGCTAGAGAAAGAGCTCTGTAGCTGAAGGCTGGCTTGGGAGAGGGATGTTCAAACACTGAGCAGTTCAGTGTTCGTCTGGTTCGGGGTTTGGCTGAACCCGAAACCGTTCGGTCCATTTGGACCAAACCAGTTCGGGAGGGTCTTCCTCCCCCCTCTACGCTGCGCGGGTGGAAGGGGCGGTAGGGAGCACCTCCCTCCCCCCACCCTGCCTAGCCTGGGATTTTTTTTAACCTCCCCCCCTAGGATCGTCCACAGCCCTACCTGGTGGTGCCGGTGCTCCGGCCCTGGATCTGGCGGCAGGCAGGTCCGGCACCGGGTCCGGCCACTTCTGGGTCAAACCGGAAGGCCTAGTAGTGGCCTGAAGTGCCAGATCCGGGACTGCTGCTGCCACTGGACCCAAGGCAATAGCCCAACTTACCTGGGGGTGCCGGGGCTCCGGTGGGTCCGGTGGGGGAGGCACTCTGGAGCACTTCAGGTTGCTACTAGGCCTTCCGGTTTGACCCCGAAGGCCCGAAGGCCTAGTAGTGGCCTGAACCCTGGCACCACCAGGTGGGGGGGGTTAAAAAAAAATCCCAGGATGGGAGGGGGGATGTGCTTCCCGGTGCCCCTTCCACCCACACAGCCTGGAAGTGGGAGGGAAGACTGGGTTCCTCCCTGTCCCACTCGGTTCGGTTGGGGATCAGTTCGGATTCGGGGTGTTTGCGAATGGACTGAACACCCCGAGTTTGGGCCAAACCCTTAACTCCTAAACCGCATTTGCACATCCCCAGCTTGGGAAGAGTCTGGTGAGAGAAAATACTGACTGCCCGGAGACTGGCATGCAGAAGCACCTTGGTAAGAAGAAATATTGTGGACTTTATCTTGGGATTTTGGTATGTGTAGCAGGGCCTGACCCTCAGGGGCTAGGTGTCTGCAGGATCTGTACCAAGAAGTGGATCCAGACACGTGAGGTAACTAAACACCAGATGTGCAAGCCATCACCAGCGTATATACAAACTCATATATACAGAGTCCTTCTAGCCCGATAACATCTCCAGCTAGGCTTTGGGTTCAGCTAGAAACACCCCTCTCTCTCCCAGTGTCCAAGGTCTTTTCCTTAGTCCTTAATTACAGCCCAGCAGGGACGTGTGGCCAGACCACCTCCTTTTCCAGGCTTTACACACCTTGTTCTCCGGCAGCTCCGGGGAACAGCAATCCAGATCCCTCTGAGTTTCTCTTTCTCGCCGGGTTTCTCTGTTCTCTAGTCCTTTGCAACACACTGAGCAGAGCTGCACCCAGCCTCTACTTTCTTGCACAGCTAGCAGCCAACTCCCCAGCAGACAGCCTCACTGTCAGCTTCTCACTAGCCTCCAACAGCAGCCCCCTCACTGAACTTCCAGCTCTGGCTTTTGCTGTTTGGGCTGATTACTCCCATGCCCAGCTGCCTTCAGAGTCCATCTTGGCTCTGGGCTGGGCACCATCTTGACTCACTTAAAGGGCCAGCTGCTCCACAGCACGCTGCCCTGCTACAGTACGTACGGACTTTTTGCACTGTAAATAAATGTGCACTTGGTGGTAGATGAAGCGGCTGGAGCAGCGTGGCTCATTGGGACTCTGATGAATTCTACAGTCCAAGGCTGCCCTAGCGCAGATTTGCATAGTGAAATCAAGTTCCCTATGCTTTGGTAAAGTGCTGGATAAAACCCTTTCATAGTCAAATATGCTCTTCAGGTATGTTAGACTCTGCTGCTTCCACACAGAAGTAGTATTCTCACGGAACATGGTGTGCAAAAAAAGAATGAACCCTTGTCTTCTGTTGCAAATTAAACAACATTTTTCATCTCATGGGGTAGATTTCTACCCTAGTCCATTGGCACTTAAATTGCTTGAATGTATAAGCTACTAGTATGAAATATAACGGGGTAGATTTACTGCCAGGTTTGTTGTTTACGTATTAGTGCCAACCACTGTGCAAATAGCCCTCACCTTAACCTCTCCCCAGGGTCCCTTAAGCTCAACTCCAGTGCTTCCAATCAGAATTGTTGATCTATGTTGTTCCCTTTGCTTTGACCAATCTGCAACTGGATTGCAGCTTCGTAAAGGAATCTGGTAAGCAGTTGCAGATTGGTCACCCACCATTATTCTAGTGGGAAACCGCTACCCCGGGGGCCAAATGCAGCCCCTGGTAGGTTTTAGGTGGCCCTGTGGGAGGGACGGGGTAAGTCCTGGCAGGATCATGGCCCAGCAGTCACTCTCTCTGGAAATTAGCTCTGTAGTATCCTTTATTTCAGTTCACCCCCTGGCACACAGTCTTTAAACTCTGCACAGTCCAGACGCACTTACCATCTTTAGTGGTTCACAGGGTTCCCTGGGCCAGGCACGCCCCCTCTGCAACCCAGCAAGAACCCTCAACTCAGGCAAGAACTTGGAGCCTTTTCCCCTGAGGCAGGGCTCACTTCTCTGTTCTTGCCTTCTTCACAGCCTCCCTGGAACTGAGCTCTGGCTCAGAATTTTAATGCTTGGCCTGACTCCTGCCACACCCACACACACAGCTGCTGCGCCTTAGGTGCTGTCCCTCACCTGCAGGCCTCCTAGCACCTGTACCCCAGCCGGTGCTAGCTCTCTCTTGAAGGGCCAGTACCTGGATCCATCTCCTGGATCCGGTTCCTACCTCCAACCACTGAAAAATTGAGTTCAGGGCTAGGGAACAGAGATGAGGGCATGCACATAAGGCTAGGGGACAGATCCACGGCACAAATCCATGATCTGTGTGTCCTCATTTTCTTGAGTAACCCCATAAGCACCCTGACCCCAATTTGTATGCGGCCCTCAGAGCTTGTACTAATTTTCAACGTGGCCCCCGGGACAGAAAGGTTTCCACACCCCTGTTTTAATCCACAGAATGAGTGTAATCGGACAAAGTCGATATTCCTTTCAACACCGAGGGGAATGACCTGCACAATTCCCAAGAGCGCTAAGTCTTTGTGCCCCTTTCTCTGTGTGACTGAAGGGAAAAATGCTACGTGTATGTAAACCTGACTACAAGCAGTTCCTTCCAGGATGGCCAATGAAACAGTGAAGAATTCGGTAGGCATGGCCGGTTTTAAGAGCAAGACACACACACGACTGTATAAGTCACTAGAGATTTCAAGCACTAGTTAAGAACATAAGAACATAAGTAATGCCATACTTGGTCAGACCAATGGTTCATCAAGCCCAGCATCCTGTCTCCGACAGTGGCCAATCTCTTTCTCTTGGGAGAAGTACCCAACAGGTCACAATGGACAATACATTGTTGCTGTTGCTGTTGTTGCTGTTGTTCCAGCCCCCAACAGTAAGAGGTTACATTCCCCAAACCTACTTGGCTGATAGCCATTAATGGACCTATCCTGCAAGAACTTATCCAATCCCTTTTTACAACTAGCTACACTACCGGCCGTGAGCACTTTCTCTAGCAGTAAGTTCCACAAGTTAATTGTGCTCTGAGTGAAAAAATACATTATCTTTTTTGTTTAAATCCGCTACCATTTAATTTCATGGAGTGTCCCCTTGGGGCGTTTATAGACGAGACAAAAAAGGCGGCTGATCCTTTGATCAGCCGCCTTTCTTGCCGCTCGTCTACATGCCTGGGCTGCTTTTTAATCCGCGTCGGAGGGGGCAGGCGATCCTGCCCCCTCCGACGCGGATTCCCGGAGTGTCGGCTTTACGCCGCACTTCCTGGTCCCGTGCGCGAGTGCGCATGCGCAGAAGGGAGCGCATGCGCACTCGCACTCTGCGCCGTGTCTGAACATCAGACACGGCACAGAGAGACGCCGCGGCGGGAAAACCCGGCGTTTAGCGATCCCGCTTGTAAGCGGGATCGTCTATAAACGCCCTTGGTATAGTACTCTTGGAGAGAGTAAATAACCGCTCCCTATTTACGTGTTCCACACCACTCGTGATTTTATAAACTTCAATCATATCCCCTCTCAGTCATCTCTTCTCCAAGCTGAAAAGCCCTTAACCTATCAAGCCTCTCCTCATACGGGAATCGTTCCATACCTGTGATCATTTTTGTTGCCCTTCTCTGTACCTTTTCTAGTGTTATTATGTCTTTTTTGAGGTTTATACTCTTATTTTCAGGGGAAAGGTGTAAAAATGACAACATGTTCTCTGTCCCTGTGTTTTATAATGACTTAATAAGGCTTGCCAGACCTCAGCTGGGAAACTGAATCTTACTCTGATTGAGATTCAGGGTCACACGTTTCTCAGCATCCTAGACCATGAGCTATGAAGAAAGCCTATTAAGTAATCTAGTCCTAGGACTGTTTCCTATGTTATGAGCCATGATTGTAGCTCTGTGTGTCTGGTGTCGATGAGCTTTATTTCACATGCAATTTGGAATACTAATGAAACACTGTCTAAAAATGGAATACTCTGTTAGCTGGGGTTGTGGATTTCTAACTTTGATCTGTAATGTACACTGCACGCATCACTTTGTTGCTTAATAGGATCTGGGAGTCAATCAGGATGATGAGTAACATGTTAGAAAAGAGAGGCAACACAGACTGAAAAGGTTATGTCGCTCAAAAGAAGAATCACACCCAATCACCGAAATCAGTCCCTGTTTTATTTTATTTTTTTAACCACAGCGTTTTGTGTTGTTGTTCTTTAAAAAAAAAAACAACCCTCAAACAATTCCTCTGTAGAAATGCTCTAATTCCTCCCTTCCAAAGGAAGCTCTTTTCCAAGCCGGTAACATTGCAGTTTGTTTAGTATAACCTCTGCTTTCATTATATCGAAGTTCTATCTGATTAGGGGATAAGGCAGATGAAGAGGATTGTGTACCAAAAAAATAATAATAAAAAATTAAAAATAAGTTTTCATCTTGGATCACTTGCAAAAAGCGGGTCATTATTTTTATTGGAGATGTTTTCCATACTGTTCAAGGGAGGTTCAAATACATCAGCCTCTAAAGATCTGTAGGTGCTCTGTTTCCTTGCACTCTGATGTGCTGATTTGGAAGTTGGCCTGCATCCTGTACTCCCCCACTCTCACTCTGCTGTTCCGCCTTCGGAGACACACAGTGCAAGGGGAAGGGAAGTCTGACAGCCTGTTTGTAAAGTGACAACACTGCCTCCCGGTGGCTTCCCATCTCATTCATCACCGGCTTATTGAAATTTAAAACCGCTCTTTGATTTGGCTCCTTCTCTTCAGAGCTGAGGAAATACTAACAGCGTTTTAAGCAGCCTTCTTTAATCTCGGCAGTATTTTAGTAACGGAGGGAAGGTTTAATTAATAAGATGTGAACCAGCCAGGTGCTTTAGGAATCCCACCCCCCTGCCTATGCATAAGTCAGTTGTTTTAAATACAAAGTGTAGAGAAAGTCAGGTTGCCATGTTGGTCCCAAATATAGGCAATAGAGAGAAAGCTGTCCAGTGATATTGGTCCAATAAAAGATATCACTGTACTACTCTGTCTCTATTGCCCTAAATACAAAGAGCGTACATAACCCAGTAGATTTCCAGGCATAATTCAAGGTGTTGGTTTCAACCTATAAAGCCCTAAATGGCTTGGGCCCCGGGTATTTGACAGACTGCCTCTTCCCCGATGTCCCAGCATGGCCTCTCAGGTTGACTGAGGAAACCCTCTTACAAGTACCAAGGACCATCTGGCCCATGCAGACCTAGGCCCTTTTTACACAGACGCTCTAACACCCATAAAATGGGTGTTACATTTTATTATACATTATTATTTATTATTATTATTAACAAACATTTATATAGCACCAGCAGTGTACCTGGCACTTTACAAAGTAATAAAATAGACACGGTCCCTGCCCCTAGGGCTTACAATCTGAGAGACAGGAGCTGGGGGAGAGACTTAGGAAGGGGAACAGAGGGAGAGACAAGGGGTCTAACATTCATGAAGATGCGAGGTCTCAAGTGCACGTACTTGGCTTGGTTACGATGAGAATGACAGCAGGCAGGTCCATGTTGCAAGAATAAGGGTAAACCGATCATAGGTATTGGAATAGTGGCTCAGCAGGATAAAGAGTCAGACAGAGCAGAGTGAAAGAGGTGAGTTTTAAGGAGATACATGTTGCAAGGCACCACTGCAGCCAATCACCATGGACCCTGTGCACACAAGATGCCTCCACCCAGTTCCTCTGGGTGGATGTGGGTGTTGGCCGGTGGGTGGGGAGCATTTCCCTGGGTGGAGATGGGTGGGGGCGTCTGTGTAAACGCAACTTTCGGTGGGTGTTGGTGAGTGTTTGCTCCCGGCCAACATCCATCTCCACCCACAGCCACTCACGGAGCAACCGGCAGTGGTGAGCTGAGCCAGGTTCAAGGTTTTGGTATTGATCTATAAGGCCCTTCATGATCTGGGCCCCTCGTACCTCAGCGACCGCCTCACCCTCCGCGCCCCAGAGCAGCTCCTTCGTTCTGCCGGGGGTGCCTTCTTGGAGGTCTCCCGTGTTAAGCGGGGGGCCACAATGGAGAGGGCGTTCTCGGTGGCCGGGCTGCGCCTTTGGAACTCCCTCCCGAAAAAAGCTCGCCTGGCCCCAAGCCTTTTAACATTCCGGCGAATTTGCAAAACCTGGCTGTTCGCCCAGGCCTTTGGGGAGGGGGGGGGAGGTTTTTTTAATCCCCCTCCACCCTTATTTATTATATATTTATTTTTATGTTCCCTGGTCCTGTTTTAATTGTTATAATTTTATGAGTGTTTTAAAATATTTTATAGTTGTATTTTTATATTTTGTGGAGATTGTAAGCTGCCCCGAGCTGTTTCAGGAGGGGCGGGGTATAAATGTGAATAAATAAATAAATAAATAAATAAAGTCAGAGCAAGGCAGAGCCAATAGAAGAGCAGGGCAGGGGTAGATCAGGATGGATACAAACCAGGAAGGGG
This sequence comes from Sphenodon punctatus, assembly GCA_003113815.1. Classification (NCBI taxonomy): domain Eukaryota; kingdom Metazoa; phylum Chordata; class Lepidosauria; order Sphenodontia; family Sphenodontidae; genus Sphenodon; species Sphenodon punctatus. The sequence goes on from QEPC01014204.1 coordinate 1,334,181, forward strand.
TAAAGTGACAAAATCATCTGTCCACCTTCCTATTGCTGCTCACTAGTCTTTAGCTGTCAGGCAGCCAATTAGGAAGCCAGTCATGGCAAGGTACAAGACTGCAGCAATGACCAACTGGGAGGCTAAGGAATGTGGCCACTACAGCCCTCCGCAGAAAAGCCTAGGCCCAGTTAGAACATGGTGGTGGTACAGAGAAACCAGCACTCACTCTAGGCTTGGTTCGTCACACAGGATTTTATTAAAATCTCAGAGCTGAATCACCAAGGCAAAAAGGTGGGGTATCCGTGCTTTGAGGCCAAAACTTTCAAAGTTGTTAATGATAATGAGTGATGCGGGTTTGGGGTCACCCGAGCCTGAAAGCACTTTTGAAAAAGCCCAGCCACTTTGCCAAGCTGGGCAACAAAAAGTGACACATCCAAAATCATGACTCTCTCTTGAGCATGTAGGCCCTTACTGAGAGTCTGTTTGGCCACAGCTATGGGTTTTTGCGTGTTGTGACAAAACTGAGGAAGAATCCGCCACTGCTACAAATTAGGGCTGGTTCCAAACAAGCCTTCCATTTTCGTGGAACAGTTTCGCAAAAACGGAATTTTTCAGTCGGAATTCCTTCACCTTTACTACAAATATGCAACGAAGCAGCAGAAAGAGAGCTCTTGCATTCTCTGATTTTGGCAGAAGCTTTATCCTGCAAGGATGTTATTTTTCGCACAACCACAGTAAGGGTCTGTTTTATATTGGTTTAATTGTAGTTTTAGAGTTGTTTGTTTTAATGTTTTAAAATGCTGTGAGTCGCTGGCCCGCTCTGAGATGCCTGGGGCAGGAGTGGGCGGCATATACATTTTAGAATAAATAAATAAAAATTCCACACAGTCTTGAATGCTCATTTACACCAGGACAAAACAGGTGTAAAATGTTACTGTATCAAAATGTTTATCTCTTTTTCACTGGAGTTTGCATTTTACACTCCCTTGGCATAGACGCAATGGGCAATTCAGTTTATTGTTGAAGGAAGGCTTAATGATGAAGGAAACTTGAAAGTTGTCCCGTTAACTGGTCTCTCTTTGAGCATCATCATTCTCCTCACACGGTTGCCAAACACCGCGTTTCATGTCAGAACATTCCTTTTGTTTATTATCAGTTACACAAGGGAAGCTCCTTTTATATTACTCAAACACTTAGGGAGAGGGCAAGTGATCCCTTTCATGTAGCCACTTCTTTTTTCTTGCCTTGTGGATCATCTCTCTCGCACACTTTTAATTCACTAGTCCCCTCCATTAAAGCACATGTTTCTTGACAAGAGAGCTTGCTTTGGTAAGTGGCAGCATTTTTGTACATTCCTGATAGCTTAGGCTCTCAGGTGGAAGATGCAGGGGTGCAAAATACTCCAGTTGTAGGCATGTTTTAAACACACAAATGGCAAATGTTCTTCTATGTTCTGAGAGCAAACAATGACTAAGTCAGAGGAGAACACCTATTGTCATTCCACTGTCTCATAACAGGATTCTGCCTCCTCCCTCAATTTAGCCAATACAAGTGAACCTGGAGGAACGGGTGGGGGTGGGGACTTTAGCATCTTCTACAGGGGACAGGCCGTAGGGAGCACATTACACCAGTGCTCCGGGCTCTGCACTGGCTGCCTATAGAGTTCTGGGCCCAATTCAAGGTGCTGGTTTTGATCTTTAAAGCCCTACATGGTCTGGGCCCCTCCTATCTGAGAGACCGCCTCACTCCCCGGGCCGTGGAGTGAACTCTGTGATCTACCAGGGGCGCTTTCTTGGAGGTCCCCCGGGTGAACTGGGGGAAGGGAGGGCGCACGATGAAGAGGGCATTCTCGGTGGCCACACCACAGCTGTGGAACTCCGTCCCAGAGGAAGCTCACCTAGCTCCCAACCTGTTGGCATTTCATTGGGCCTGTAAGACCTGGCTGGTCGTCTGGACCTTTGGAGAAGGGGCGGAATAAGGGTGGGGCTTTTGCCAGTGGTTTTACCTCTTTATTGTTGTTTTATTGTTTTAGTAATTCCTTCTATGCATTGTTTTAAATATATTGTTTTAAATGTTTTGTGAGCTGCCCCAGGTTGCCGTAGAACTGGAGGGAGCAGGATACAAGTTATTCATTTAATGAATTAAATAAATAAACACCAAGAGTATATATTAGAAATCCACACACACAAAAAGATGGATCAGTTTGTTAAAGTGCTTTCAGACATTCAGAAACCATCCACGGAAGTCATGTAGCAGTAACCTGAAAAGGGTGTTACCAAAGGGTTGTAATCTCTGAAGTTTTGTACTAACTGGTAAGCCAGGAAACTTTCTCACCACCACAAAAATGGACATTTGGGAAAACAGGCAAAATCAAAAATGGTGAAACAGATATAAGCCACTATCGACTTCCATTATACTAGTTTTAATTATTTCAGGCTGTTGGGTTTTTAAAAATTTTGTTTTTTGTGTTAAATTAGCTTGGGGTTTCGGTCAATTCAGTATTTCAGTTATGTCATTTTGACAACATTAGTGCATATACAAATTGCTGAAAATCGTGTAACCAAAATGAAAAAGCAAAGTAACTGAAAAACAGAAAAAGCAATGTAACCGAAATGGAATCCCCCCCAAACAGAAATGCAAATATCCATTTCAGGCATGGACTGTATTCAGATATTTGAAGAGCTACCCAAGAATGTGCTTAGCAAATCTACTGCCCCCTTCAGCTCTAGCTGAAAGGAATAATCTGAAAAAAGGACATATTCAACAAAGGGTGATTTCAGACGTTACACGGTCCCGATTCACCACAGTGGATTCCCAGCGGTGAGGAACTGATCAGCCACCCCCCATGGTCAAGAAGAGCCCCGAACAGACGTGACGGGAATGGGATCATGGCAGGGAATCGGGCCTCCAGACCACGGCCCAGGGCAGCGCAACAGACGTAACGTTGATCCCCGGCCATGGTCAAAACACCCAGAAGGCGGGACACAGACATGGCCGGCTGAGGGCAAACGAAGCCAAAAGCGCCTACAGGGAACACCCACACAAGGGAAACAGGAAGGGAGGGGGAAGAGGAAGGAGAGCCGCCGAGGTACCACACACAACAGGGATGAGACCGCCTGGAGGGGGCACTTTTGGATGGACAGGCTCACCCTACTGCAGCTTGTGGAGCTGCTCATGCCCTATCTGGAGCAACAGCAAACCCCCATGAGAACCCCCATGCCCATGGTCCAGCGGGTGGTCATCGGGGTCTGGGCCTTTGCAACACCCGACTCCTGCCGGTCTGTCTCACAGCACTTCGGTGTTGGGGTGAGCACCGTGGCCTGTATCCTCCGGGATGTATGTGAGGCTGTGGAGGGCGTTCTCCTGGACCGAGAAATCCAGCTGGTGGACCAGGAGGCCGTGATGGCTGGCTTCGTGACTGGAGGGTTCCCCAACTGTATGGGTGCCGTGGACGGCACCCACATAGAGATCTTCCACCCCTCCGCTGGAGAGACTTTGGAGTATGTCAACAGACATGGTTACCCCTCCCTGCAGTTGCAGGCTGTCATGGACCACTGGAGGCAGTTAATAGACATCTTCATGGGCAACTCTGGGAGCAGCCACAATGCCCGGATCATGACTATCTCCTCCTTCTATGCCCGGATGTACCATGGGGACTTTGCAGACATGGGGATAACCCAGATTGAGGGGGTGCTAATGCCCCCCTGTATCCTGGGGGACCCGGCCTATCCCCTCACCCAGTGGCTGATGAATGTGTACCCAGTCACCACGTCCCCAGTGCAGACGCTGTACAATTCCCACCTGTGTGCAAGCCGGACCATGGTCAAGCAGGCTTTCAGGGCCCTCAAGCAGTGCTAGAGGAGCCTTGCTAGCCGGCTGGACTACACGGTGGAGACCTCCTCCCTCGTGATAGGTGCCTGCTGTGTGCTGCACAATGTGTGCTAGACTGATGGGGCAGCCCTCGAGTACCCCATGCCTCTTTGCCATCCTGGACATGTGCCCCTGTACGTGAATGCAGACAACCAGAGGGAGTACTGGTATGCCAAACGCATCCGTACCACCCTGGCCAGGCATATCAGCCGGGAGGCTGAGGCGTGAGGGTGCTAAACCCCAACCTCACTGCCCTGGGGCCCCCAATGGCTCCCTGGATGAACCCCTCTATGGCCATTTGCCCACCCCCACCCCCGGGCCTATGTTCCAGCCGCCCAAATGCCCCCACCTGCCTGCTGTGCTCCCAGTGCTCCCGCCTCCATTCCAAGAGCACCTCCACCTGCAGCCTCCAGTCCCTTGCCTCCACCTGCTGCAGGAATCGCTCTGTGGCTGCCTCCATGTGATCCACAGCCTCTATCATCTGCTCCCCCTGTTCTGTGGTGGAGCAGACTATTTCCTCTGCCTGGTCCTCCCTCCGGTGCCGTAACCTTACCCTCATCTGTTGGGCTAGGGGCATGGCCCCGGGTTTCTGGGGCCCCTAGGGCTGCCCTGTGGAGTACACAGATGGTGGTTGTTAGCCACCCTGGCCGGCCACCCCCACCCCGCCCCGTGTGACCCGGTTCCCCCTACTGGCCTCCCTGGGCCCCCTCCTCCTTGCCGGTGGGCCTCACTTGGGCACTCTGACTGCTGCCATGGCTGTTCCCTGCTGGCCTCCTCACCCTCCTGTCTCTGGTGCTGGGCCGTGCCATGCCCTGTGAGGATATGGGTGGGTGGAGGAGGGCTGTAGGTGTGCCCGGATGGCCCCCCGGGCCCCATGGTCAGTGGTTTGGGGTGTCTGTGGTGAATGGAGCCTGCCCCCTGGTTGGACCCCCTCCTCCCCCCTTGCCCCTGAACCATCTCCCCTCCCACCTGCTTGCTTACTCTCAATGTCTGTCTCCAATCCCTCCAAGGCCGGCCCCTCCATGTAGCAGGGGTCCCCCATTGACCACTGGCTGAGGGTGACCAGTGTTCTGACCTCAGAGTCGTCCTGTCCTTCCAGGGGGTGGGGGCTCTCCAGGATGGTGCTGGGGGGGGCTGCTGGTCCCTGAGGTCCCTGGGCATTCCTCCTGGGGGTTGGGGGCCCTGGAGCCGGTGCCTTCTTGGGGGGGCTGTGAGGGGAGGGGGTACATCGGCCCACTCCCTGCCCTGGACCACAGCATTCCCCACAAGGTGTGGGGTGACTATTGAGCCCTTCATGTGGAGGATGCGGTCCAGGGCATCATAGTAGGGGGCAGTCCGGGCTCTTTGCCCAGACCACTGATTGTTGTCCCAGATGGCCTTGTACCCCCTCTTGAGTTCTTTGGCCTTCGATCGGCACTGTGCCATGGTCCTGTGATGCCCTGCTGCCTCCATTTACCGCACAATCTCCCAGAACATGTGTTCATTGCACTGATTGAGCATGAGCTCCAGTTGATGCTCCCCCAGATGTGGATAAAATCCTGGGTCTCCCTGATCCCCCATTGCCCCCCTCTGTGGTAGGGCGGTCTCCACCTCGGTCCCTCAGGTTCCTCTTCCTCCTCCTCCTGCTCCTCCTCTGCCTTGGCTGTGCCCATCTCATCCGGGGGCTCGGGCTCCCGGGCCCGTTTATGTGTCTGCGGGGCATAGGGGTGGTGGTTGGTTGCTGTTCTGCCCCTGTCCCGTGGCCTGCTCCTACTCCCTCCTGCCGGGAGGCCGGCTGGCCCTCCCCACTGGATGCCCCTGTGCCTCCGGGTCCCCTCCTCTTTGGTCCCCTTACCCATTTCTGGGGTGCCTCCTCCCCTGACCCCAGATAAATGAATTTCATTCTGGCTTTGGAACATTATTACAGCTCCACCACTGAATTTTCAGGTGGTACAGCTTTTCATTGTGCTTTTAAATGAGATGCTACCTCGCTTGGCCACCCAGGAGCCACCCATCTGACCACTCATTTGAAAGTGGAATGAGTGTGTGTGCACACTCCCGTAAACCATGCAGCACCCACTCATCATCCTTCAGGGCACACTGCCGAGAAAACCAGAGTGCTCTGTGTGGCGGAAGCCAAAAAGGTCTGTGGCAATGAGTGCCCATGCATCCCCTGCCTGTACTAATTGGGGAAGCCTCCAGGCTCCCATGCCAGCAGACTGGTCCACCGCTCATAGGCACTGTGGGCAGAGGGCACAGCCTTTGCATTTCATGCACTGGGGAGTCGGTTTCCCAGTGCTTACACCCAGGACATGTCCATTTCTAATGCCAGCCTGGCACACTTCCCCCACCCCCATGGTCTATGGAAGGGAGAGTGTGAGGTGGCTGCTGCGGTAGTCACACCGGGAGCCGCCCATTAGACTCCCTCCTCACGTGCTCCACCTGAGTGGCTGCTCCACAGCTGTGCCACTCAGCAAACATGGACTCCCCCTCCCCACCCCCAGCCTTGCTCATTTAAAAACACCCTCTCTGTTACTGGAAGTTTTCAGAAAGATGCTGGACAGTCATCTGTTGGTGATGCTGTAGGTGTAATCATCCTGCATGCATCCAAACAGAGGGTTGGCCTAGATGACCCTCAAGACGCTTCTGCTTTGACATTCTATGATGGTATGAGTCCGACAGAAACTGAAGGAAGAGTACGTACGCCTGATTTTCTTTTCCTACTCCGAAGTAACACCAGTTTAATGTTCTGTTCATCTGTTCATGATTGAGGAAAAACCCAACAACAGTAAATGAACTGTTTGTTGGAAGGTGGCCAAAGTCTCACCATGGTTGAGACGAGAAGGGACCGACTATCCAATCTCATCGTCCGAGGCAGCTACTCTCTGTTGTTTGCATGTTTTGTTTTAGCTTTCGCTCCCCCCCCTGCAGTTGTGTTCATGACTTAGGGTTATTCACCACATGATGTCCTGATGCCAAATCACATCTTCATTGCAACATTGCACAAAACGGATACCTTACACTGCCCGCTGTCACCTTGTTTTTGATTCAATAAAGCCCAGACCCATGATCACTGCATTTCACCCCATTGCTGCCAATAAGGAAAATGCAGTGACTATGGATCCCCACTGTAAGACATATTGGGGCCAAGCTAGTTAGGGATGTAGATGTAAAGAGGCGGCCGAAATGTTGGTAGAGCCTGCGGGGAGCTGTTTCCATCTTCCACTTACCTGCCTCGCTGCTGCGGGGGCTTGCGAAGCTCTGCCACCGGCGGGGGTGTGTGTGCTTCGTTGCTCCGCTGCCTGGCTGCTCCGCTGCTGCCCACACCATCGCCGCCGCTGCTCGCTGACCTGCAGGGGGGAAGATCAAGTTGTGAGTTGGGGGACTAGGGGGGGAATCGCAGAGGCCAGCCATGTGGGCTGGCCTGTCCCCCACCCGGAAGTAGCGGGGGGTTTAAAAACCCTGGGACCAGCAGCTGAGCTGCAAGAGCCTGCGGGGAGCTGTTTCCATCTTCCACTTACCTGCCTCGCTGCTGTGGGGGCTTGAGAAGCTCTGCCGCCAGCGGGGGGGGGCTTCGTTGCTCCACTGCCTGGCTGCTCCGCTGCTGCCCACACCATCGCCGCCGCTGCTC